>BOPN01002208.1:175000-185000 GCA_017312705.2 Penaeus japonicus
TGGGCAGGACTGTTACTCAGAATGAGAAAATCCATTATCTTACAGAGGGACATCAAGACTACAGTGTGTAACAGTGAAGCCTTATCTTTGTAGTTTAAGTTACAGGATCTTTGCATGCAATGGAGAAAATACTAACTACATAACTGGAGGTCAAAGGTTTAAATATCATAATATGTTTAGTTGATTTCAGTATTATGGATATCCATTATTCTGGTTTCTTTCATTATGAAATATTCCATACATATCCTACAATTAATCAAAACATTGGATAAAAAAAAATATGCTGCCAAAAAGTAAATAAATGAATCTTAATCATTATCTTTAATGCCAAATGACAAGTCAACTGAGAATCTCATCATCAATTAAGATTTTGCGTTTTCCTACATTCTATTTCTGTATTTTATTTAGTAAATTTCCCTTTAGTAAACACTCATTAAGTCACATGGATCAAGTAAATACCTAAATTAGCTCAGTACAAATTTAACACTGGTGGATACGTGTCATCTCATGACCCCTTCTGCTCAAAAGCAGAAAGCTAAAGGTTGTAGCTCTTTTGTTTAAAACTGTGTTGAAAATGATGATAACTAAGCTCTATATGAAACTAAGATAGAGTAAGAATATAAGCATATACTTTAGTTTGCATTCAATGTTTATTCAATGTCTAAGACATTGATACCCATCAGCTGCCTATACCAAAAAAAGTTATTATTTTATTATTATTTTTTTTTTTTGCTTCTGCTTTTGTGGTAATTGTAGATATATCTTCCCTTCACTCATTTTCCCCAATACAACAGGAAGGCTACAAAACCCATAGGTGAGGTTTAACTCATTCTAGATGAATGCCAAGACACAAAAGATGACCTAGTAGTGGCTGCAGGTAATGCAGCTCATAGTTTTGTGATTCTTAACCCTATGATGATGGTGTGTCACAGCTAAATGCCTGATGACAGGGCGACACACCAGTGTGATGTTCTCGATGGAATATTTCATAGGCCCGGCATAGGGGGTTGCCACTTCTTGCCGGGCCCGTCGGGATTACGTTAATAAGAATGGGATCTTTTTATTCTTTATACAAACATGGGGACATAAATCTTACATAAGACAGTTTGCATGATCCATGAACATCCTTGATCTGCATTTCTTCAACTATATATATATATGGGTGGGTGGGATCCTAATCAAATCTTTAACATCAATATATCACTAATGCTTTTCAACAAAACTGGCATGGCCAGTGACATATTACTATAACAAAGTCTTAGTAATCAAATAATCTCTTCTGAACTTCAGAAAAAAGTTTTAAAAAATCTTCTTAGTTTTTTTTCCTTCTAGCTGACATATACCACATATTACCACTCACAAATTCATCATTCATTAATCTTGCAAGAAATGGCAATAAAATCATAAAACCTATATTATAATATAGTTATAAAAACTTCTCAAATAACAAACACAGTAAATGTATTTCTTACAGCATTTCAGCCTACTCAGTTAGTCAAAACAGCTTCGACCAAAAATATTCTACAAATGAAAGTGTAGACAACATAAAAGCTTCCCTCGCCTTAACATTGATATATTTTGCCAACACATTGTCTAATCAATCAGTATCTTGATTAATAACTCAGTAAATTTAGATCAATAGAATTGAAACCTACAAATTTGCCACCACTAAAACAGGTAGACTTAATGAAGAAATATTTAATTTGAGAGAATTCGTCCTACATTTGGTTCCACACTTTATCTGAAAAAGTTATTAAAAACAACTTGTGATGTAACTAAGCCATTGTGTCATACACCTTTAGGATTGTTTTACACTTGTAATCAATTCTTCGTGTTGCAGTTAAAATTTCCCTAATGACATTACCCCTTTCTTCTAATACATCTGGTACTATCTGGCAGGTTTCTTCCTACCACACCCACCATGCAATCTCAAAGCCCTCCTTTTCCTAAGACTCTTTTTTGGTTGTACACAGAATACAGTGAGTGTGAAATTGCAATTGTTTTTATACAACATATTTCATGTAATCGTGCCCAACTGTGATACCTTCATCAGCTCTGATTCTCCACTATATGGCATTTACTTATTGTGTGGTCCTTGATATATCAAATACCAAAATCTAAAACCAAAATTTAACTTATTTGCTACTGGGGGAGTGAAAAGCTAAAGGATTTGCAGTTTTTAGGGGTTAAATATCACATATGACAGAAATATAGACTATTCAAATTGACATGTAGGTATGACCATAAACAAAATTTATAAATAATGATCTTAATTATCTGCAACAACTGTGGATAAAAGTAGCTTTCCTATGATTTCACCAATAATGCCAATAAGTTGTTCGAGTTTGAAAATGACAAAAATGTAGTATTCAGGTGCAGAAAAAAAAGCATTTTAGAAGAACATTCATTGATAAATGGCAACAATGAATGGCCTTATTGACTATGTAACTTTCAAATGCTAGATCACATGAACAAACAACTTGGGCACTTAAAAAATATAATAATATGAATACAGAAGTTAAAAAAATAATGAAAATTAAGAATTAAGAGAATTTTTTTCTCTATTCCATAAAATATTGTTTCTTTGAAAATTGCAACATTTCCAAGTAATAATGGCTACTGTATGCAAACAGCATTTCCTTTTATTG
The DNA here is from genome assembly GCA_017312705.2 of Penaeus japonicus. NCBI lineage: Eukaryota > Metazoa > Arthropoda > Malacostraca > Decapoda > Penaeidae > Penaeus > Penaeus japonicus. Next base: position 177,649 of record BOPN01002208.1, read on the forward strand.
ATTTTGCTATAGTTTGTGTTCCCCAAGTCACATGTGTACTTTTTTCTAAGCACTAGCAATTATGCCCATCATGCTACACCTCCTTTTCCATGAATTGTTTTCTTATTTTTTAAAATGATCTCTCCCATACCTAGCCAAGTATTCTTGTGTAAGTTATCAAATGGAAGTACAATTGCATGGTAAAATTTCTGGAACTTCTGTATTTGGTTATTTCATTAGTATGGTTTTATTTAAGAAAATTGTATGCAGAAGTTGGAAGAATGTATAGGAAGAAGGGTTGTTCCACATCTGAAGAATTGAAATACACAAAATAAAATCACATTAACTTTGTGTAAAAACTCTGCTAAAGTTACAATAACAGCATATGTCAAAAGTGCTCGGTATGATTGAACATTGCAACTGTAGACTGAAGATATCCACAGGAAGCATGTATATAGCTAGAGATGATCAATGAGTAATAAATTTTAAAGGAGATATTCCTATTCCATAATACATCAATGGTAACATGTAAGTTGAAAGGAAATTGCACAATTACATACTGTGGTTCCACCTAACATTTAAGTCTTGACTGGTCCTAGTTTTTCAAAATTGCTGACAATGCTTATTACACTATGCCAGGTGTTATGCTAAGAGTGTAATCCAAAAAGTTTGTGCATTATTAACCCTCTCTGGACGGGTGGTACACTACTGTACCGCTCATTCAAAAGCCCAGTGGCCGGGCGGCACAATATTGTGCCAGCCATTTAATTGATTTAGGCCTAAGCGCTCGAAAGCCCCGGCATTGTGACATTCAAGGCTGGAATGCCCCCGTCGTGAATGGGTTAAGCACTTAAAATCATAAATTTTCTTTTAACATTGATAAAATATTTCACGTTTATATCTTTCATGTATTCTTTTAATACCATTGAACATCAATTCTTTCAATACTTTTTTGTATATTTCTTCAAAGTAACCATGTAACCATATTTTCACTTTTGGGATTTTCAACAGCTTCACAACCATCCATTTCTTAATAAACTAAAGCAAGAATTGTTTTATTTGTACTATGGCCATACAAAATAATAAAGACCTCTATATCTGTCCCATCAGACCCGACCAAATGTATAAAGCAATCCAGAGGTAACAGACTTGTGAAAATAAAAGAAACGGAAAAGTGGGAGTAATTTTGGCGTTTCTAAATTCTAAGGCACAGTTTTGGCAGATAGTTAAGTCAATATTATATCGGCTACATTATTTTGTACTTTACACCAAAGAGAAAGGTTCAATATCTACTTTCTGTAGCGAAGCTATATCCCCTGTCCATTTAAGGTCAAAGATCCACAGGGTAGAACTGGGAGATGGGAAGGAGTGTGGTTAGAACATGGCAAACAACAGCTATTAAAAGTAGCTAATAAAGACTAGGAGTCCAGAGGGCAGAATGGGATATATGATTGGAATGCAGCATATAAAGACTGGAGGTCAAGGGGTCTCTTTACATAGGGGTAATGGTAGTCTGTATTTCCATAGCGTTTATGGGACAGTGGTATGATTTTCAGCAGGTGTGTGGGTGGGTGTGTATTTTTTTGTTCTGTTAATTCACCCTGTAAATTAAGATTTGGTGGTGTATTTTTTACACATTTGTTTCATATTCATTATAATTCAACAAAATTTACCTCATAATATCCCTGATATACTGTGTATTACACTAATTAAAAATTATCTATAGTATATAAGTACCTTTTAGAGTACTGATCAGGTGTGCTGGACTCCTCAGATAGTAATGAACCTATCAATATTTCCTTTACTTATCACTGACTTTATTAAACTCCACCAAAGTCTTGTTATGGATAGCAAGTATTTGCAGTCTTAGAACCAATTTCTCAAAGATAAAGGTGTAATACTGTATCTTCAAGTAAAGCTACTTATTTGAAAACTGATATTAGCAATCTTAATTCACAGCTAAATTTCCATAATTATGCTTGGTTTTTCCCAAGATCATATGCAAAAAATGATGTTATATACCAGTAACTGATTTCAACATTCTCTAAACTCAACAAAAATGCAGTAGTTTACACTAATATAAATCCAAGATTTTATATATATATATATATATATATAAAAATCTGGTACAGCTTTATCTACTGACAATGTGACTTTCACAGAAAAAAGGTGCATAGAATCAATAGCTTCATGAAATCAAAGAAACTTTCATATATAACTATTCCAAGCATATTTAGGAAATAAAAAAACCCTTTGATATAGAAATACAATCCCCACAGCAGCTCCTTCAATCCTCATTATAGTCAACTTATGTGTATTTGAATTACCTCATTTGCACGTGTTTGGAAAAGGGCCAGCTACTAGAAAAGACAATTCCTGGACACTCATTCATCTATAACGATTACCAATCCAAACTATCCTTATATCAGGATAAGTAAAGGCAATTTTCTAGGGTTTTGTGATATCTGACTTTTTCAATAGAGATAATGTGACTTTGTTATATAGATGATGCACCAGGTGTATCCTCAAATACGGAATCTCAATATGTAAAATGATCTATGGAACTTATTCCCTTAAATCTGTACACCCAATGAAATCAGGAACCCTCACAGCAACAATAGGAAAAAGAGGATATCAACATGGTCTAACTTATCTACAAGAAGTCTCACCAAACATGGAAAAAAAAGTGAATGCAAAATGAAACAAAGCTGTACATCAGAGAATCAATATCAATCTCTGAGGAAGGGAAACCGAAAAAACCTTCAGCACTTCACACTGGTGAGCTATTCAGAGGGTAAGGACCTCAATGCCAGGGTGTGAGGCTAGGCCTATCCACCCATAATTACCACTCACTATCCCCATTCCCCCTTCACTAAAGCCAAAGGAGACAAGCAAACACAAAACCAAACCCACAGCCCACTGGAGGAGAGATATGAAGCCAAAAGCCCATTCATGAGAACTCGCTTTCCCCCAGGGGAGGCCCTGCCCAGTGCCCTCCCCAGAGAGCAGGGAAAGGAAGCCTGGGGATGATGCAATGCTAAGTGGCAGCCTCGGGACGGCCCCGAGATACAAGTCCCTCCTCAGAGTTTATCAACCTCTTGCTACTACGAGAGTAAGAGGAAAAGTACACTTTCGAGTAATTACAAGAGTAGCATTGCTAGCATTACATGTAATTGTATTTGAAATCTCTACCGTGACTGCTATGGATAGGAGTCAATATTTAAGAGTATACGTTAGAGTACACTACGAGTACACAGACAAAAAAAAATGTAGGTTATTACTACGAAGGGCGATGAGTGGTGAGGCGACAACGAAGCAGGGAGAGAGAGAGAGAGAGAGAGAGGGTGGAGAGAAGAGAAAAAGGAAAGAAAAGCGGCGGGATTTGACTCGAGAACAATGGATGAGAAAGAGAGGAGACGAAGGTGAAGAAAATGCAAGACAAGAGGGGAAAAAAAACGAACATGATAATCTTACCTTCACTAACATCGTCGTCGAGAGTTCCCTTGACTTGAGAGAAGCACCATTGGATCTCCCCATTGCCTGCAAAATCAGACATCATGGAGTTACTGTCGTGGGCGTGCGTGCAGGTCGCCGCCACACTTGCCTAGGCTGGCCGGCGAAACTCTTATTCAAACTCTTAAGACCGGCGACACTTCACTCCCTTCAGCGAGAAAAAAGAGAATCGGCTTCGTCCACTTCGCGTCTATTCTCCTCCGTACTTACCGGCCATCCCGACACTCTCCTCCCTCGCAAGCACTTTTCGGAAATTGAAGGTGGTAAGATGTCATGTATTTAGCGTTCAACATCGAGAAATCGCACGGATGGCATGGGATTCAAAAGAATTCTCACAATTACACTCAGTATGGCGGCAAGTTCTCCCTCTGCACTGTGACGTCACGATCAACACCGGGCATTGTGGGAAAACAGATTCGAATCTTGAAGCGCCAAAGCGACCGCGGGGCTACGGGAAATATAATGAAAAATGGAAGAAAGTAAAACATGAATTAAAAAAAAAAGTTTAATGAAAATCAGGCAAAAAGAAAGTGAAAATAAGAAAATATGAAAATGTAAGTAAACATTTTGGAATTATGGATAAATTAGAATGGAAAGAAAATGGTTGAAATACGACGGGAGAAAACGCTCCCACCGAAACACTTTTCCAAAAAAATTATAAAAGTAATAAACAAGTGCTAACTATCATTAACAATTACAGCGAATTAAAGAACATTGAAGAAAAAAACATGTTTCTCAGTCTCGTGTTTTCATAGAGGATATTGAATAACGGTACTTGTAGAGTTAAGTCCTGAGGGATGATAATTAGGCCGAGTATTTTGAATGGCTTTGCCGTGATGTGAGTCTGCTGCCCCACATATCTTTCGCTAGAACTTCATTCGTGGTCATTTGCGTGTGCTAGAATATTCAGTTCTATGGTAGAAATCCTTTGCCCGGTATATGGTCATGGCTGGTAGCGTCAATTTGTTTACTTGAAATATGTAATGTCATATGTAGAATATTAATGTACGTATTTTGGAGAAAGAGGGAGAGAGGGAGGGAGAGAGAGAGAGAGAGAGAGAGAGAGAGAGAGAGAGAGAGAGAGAGAGAGAGAGAGAGAGAGAGAGAGAGAGAGAGAGAGAGAGAGAGAGAGAGAGAGAGAGAGAGAGAGAGAGAGAGAGAGAGAGAGAGAGAGAGAGAGAGAGAGAGAGAGAGAGAGAGAGAGAGAGAGAGAGAGAGAGAGAGAGAGAGGAGGGGAAGGAAAGAAAAAAACGAGAGAGAGAGGGTGAGAGAAAGAGAAAAAGAGAGAGAAAGGAGTTAAAACTATATTCCCAGCCATCAAAGTATATATCCCAGCCTTCTCTTCTCAACAAAATGATACCTACAGTTCGAATAAGACAAAAAAAAAATCATTTTGTTTATTACTTTCACAAATCTCACGAAAAGATCTACTTCACCTCCAGATAATGCACTGATAAAGGCAATCACTTGAACGAGATATGTGATAATTTACAGCTCTCTCATATACGGAGATAAGGAAACGTCTGTGACATTTCCATTCCGGCGCAAAGGGACTTTTATTCCATGTATGAATAAGGGCGAAAATCTGAATATTGAATATTGATTTTCTGAAGTGGATTTCATGATTTAATGTTGCTATGTGTGTAGGAGTGATTACCTACCTATAGGGTATTTGCTCTACAGGTCTTTATGACTGCCTTTTTAATATCACACACACGCACACACACACACACATACACACACACACACACACACACACACACACACACACACGCACACACACACACACACACACACACACACACACACACACACACACACACACACACACACACGCACACACACACAGACACACACACACATACACATACACAGATCAACAAACAAACAAACAAACACACACATACTGACCAGGCACTCACAATGACTTGTAAAACACATATCCGTATGTGCGTAATGCAACTTATGCACCGCACACACACATATAAAATACACACACACACTCACACAATCACAAACACACATATACATACACTTACATATATGAGTCAGATATCAAATGTCTGAATCAAGAATGTAGTCATCAACATCATCTCATGATTATCATAATCGGCGTATTAATACCGTTAATATCATGCACTATTAACGAATCATACTACCACTGCTATACTAATATCATAATCACCACCTTCATTAATGGCGTATTCACCCTCATCATAATTCTTATCATAATCACATATTATTGTTATCAATAATATCATCATTATGTCATTCTTTACGGTCAATGTTCATGTTGATACTGTATTGCTATTACATTGCTAATGATCTTTGGTAACTTTCATTGTTGTCATAAGAATTGCATTTCATTTATTGTCGTTATCATCATTGTTGTATTATCATAACTATTTAATAAATAAGACATGATGATAGTAATGTTAATGCTAAAGAGACGATAATACTGAAATCATTATATAGATATTGATAATTATGGAAGTATCATATTTACTGACCCATTATTATTTACATATCATCATAATCATTATCATCATTATTGGCAACAGCTACAATACTGATAACAGTGGGAAAAAATAATTGAATTTTTTGCAGTTAATATTATTAATACGATTATCATTATGATAGTCTCTACACTGTTTCGTTATTTCTACTATTAGCATCATTCTCATTCTCATCATTCTCACCATCATCATTCTTATCACCATTTTCATGATCACTATCTCCACTATTTTCCTCATCATTATCACTGTCATTCTCATCACCGTTCTCATCATCACCCTTTTCATTATCATTCTCACCATCCTTTTCATAAGTCACATCATCATTTTCACCATCATTTTCATTATCATTTTCACCAATTTTCGTATGCTCGTCACTATTATCATCACCATTCTCATTATGACTATCACCATCCTCACCATCATTCTCAACACCATTTTCATCATCATAATCACCATTCTCACCATAATCACCAACATCCTCATCATCATAATCACCATTCTCACCACAATCACCTCCATTCTCACCATAATCACCAACATTCTCTATCACGTTATCACCACTATTCTCATCATCATTCTCACCATATTTTTCCTCGGCAGTATCTCCCTTCTTTTCATCCTTCTAATCACCATTATCACCATCATTCTCACTATCAATCTCTCCCTATATATCCTTCTCATACTGTCACTATCCACACTATAAGCAAGACCGAATTCAAAGCGAAAAATAGTGTAGAGAGAGAGACATATACATTACTTCATTCAGATTACCATTGGTAACCTACTTTTCGTATCGCCATGTTTGTTTTTGTAATGTTTCGTCACGTTTTCTATTTATTTTTACCTTTTTTTTGCTCTTATATATAACTTGTTGTATTTAGGATTGAGTAATGATGTGTTTTTTTTTTGTTTTTGTTTTTCACGGTAACTTTTTTTTTTTAACTTTTGACGTAAACGGGTGATTGGTATATGTATTCACAGGTGAAATTCATTGATTGATTATATATCATGTAGTTAAATGGAAACGCATATATTTCGATCAGCTACATTGATAATCAATGAAAGAGAGAGAGAGAGAGAGAGAGAGAGAGAGAGAGAGAGAGAGAGAGAGAGAGAGAGAGAGAGAGAGAGAGAGAGAGAGAGAGAGAGAGAGAGAGAGAGAGAGAGAGAGTCAAACAGCCTTTCATTTTCTCCTGCTCCGCCTTACTCAGTCCCGACGGCTCCATTTTAACCATCTTGCGTTATGTTCTCTCGCATATCTCTTGCCAAGCTCTCTCCCTCTCTCCCCCTCTCCCGCCTCCCCTCTCCCTCCTCCCCTACTCTCTCCTCCCGCGTACGGATAGC
>BOPN01002208.1:200000-205000 GCA_017312705.2 Penaeus japonicus
TACATTTATGTGATTACTATAGCTACCCCTTAGAGAGTAACCAAAGAAAACGTGTTTCGAAGTATCTCTCCGTTTTTATGGGACACTCAAGAATAAAATCTTCAGTTCCTTCATGCGCTTATGTAGAATGTTTCATATTTCACAGAATGCTTGATTGAAAACAAATGGAAGGCTTATAAATCACAGGAATATACATAAGCTGTCACATTGATGTGATATATATTTTTCACACGGTGAGCACGGACATGAATTATTTGTTCTTGTTGGAAAGTTATTTCTACTTATATTTGATAACTAGTTTCACTTTTATCGGTGTCTCGCTTATGCATAAGATATATTCACTTCCCTAGGGTATACAACGTGTTCTATTGTGTATATCCACGTTAACAAATATTGTCCTTTTGGATATTTATGACAGTCTCCCCTTTTTAATTGCTTTTACGACGAGGTTACGAATTCAATGGCATGTGTGGATCATCATATATCACACAAACACACTCATCATATATCTTTCACGGTATACAACACTTAGGAGTTCTTATTTCGACTTCATCTAATGTTCCTCACAACCAAATCGCTGCAAGATACACATTCCAATACAAAACTTAGTATCTTGAACGTGTCTTAATTAAGGCTTTATCAGATCCTACTTAATTGATATATACAATGCTAAGAGTTAGTGTGATTATTAAAATGTGTTTGTTGTGGCTGTTCACAGGCGCTTGTTTCTAGGAAAATAGGAATTAGACAGATAACTCTATATGTGTTTATATATATATATATGATTTTTTCCCACTTATATCAAATATAATAAACTAATTTGTTATATCTTTACATACATACATATATATATATATATATAATTGGCACAACAATACTATGAAAAATACTCATTTGTGATTTTTAAGTTTCAAAAATATTTGATAGTAAGGATCGTTTCACAGCCAAGATAGCAAATACGTTCGTCCACTTTCATGTTGGGCGATCATACTCTACACATTGAGTTGCGACTTATAAGCGTGGGTATAGAGTCATTCACAGTAACGTCTGATTCCGTTGAAGGCGATGTTTTTTCTTCTTCAAGTCCACTAAACAGACCTTTGGGTATGGGTGTACAGTCAGAAATACATGACATGTAAAGCAAAGCAATAAATCACGTCGTCTCTACACTTATCTCTTGGCTTCTGACTCACGCAGCATGTGGTAGATTATGTGGTTTAAGATGCGCCCTCTGTACTCATGCGGCGTCACCCTGTGTGTAATAAACTGGCTAGTTTCCAGCAGTTCTGACCACAAGCTGTGCACTTGATAATGATGCTCTCAGAAATGAAAAGCTAGAAAGGTATCTACGACGCTGCCCCTCGTGTACTGTGGCAGACAGTTTTGAGCCTTGAATGGAAGGGAGCACGTGGCCAGAACTATGAAATCGATTTCTGGAAGCCGAGGAACTATGGGAGCTTAGAGAAAACGATTACACTGTACCCTGTCTAATCTACGATGGCTGTTCGTAGTCAGATAAATGGCGTCGCCGAGGGTATTGGTGTAGCACAGGTGACGACAGACTTGACCAAAGCAGTGCGCTTGTAGTTGCTCGTACTCACTGGCGTCTTGACTGACTTCCACCATGGTCCAGGGCCCAGGGAGGTACACTTCACTTGGGGATTCCTCTTGATCATCGCTAAGCTTCCTTCCAGCCCATAGCACTTGTCTCACAACCGAACTCTTATCCTCATAACTAACATCGGTCACTAAGAGTCACTTTCCTAATATTCCGAAATCCACTGACGTGTCCGAGAAGACGATCCGACGCGGGGGTGCTGCCGCGTTATTGGGAACTCCTTCGCTTCCTTTCCCGCGTCCTCATTAACCCTCCCGCCGTCAGGCCCGCAACATCCTCTGCTCCGAGACACGGCTTGACTCGAGTGTCAGTCAGGGACGCCGTAAAGAACGCGAGAGTCCTTGTGGCCGAGGCGGTGACAACTCCTCGCTTTTGAGAGTGTGAGGAATGTCAAGTGTTCATTCTGATACGAAAGTGGGATGGTGGAGCGAGATCCAGAGACTTCTAATGGTAGGACAAATATAGTCCAAGACGGAAAGAGAAAGAGAGAGAGAGAGAGAGAGAGAGAGAGAGAGAGAGAGAGAGAGAGAGAGAGAGAGAGAGAGAGAGAGAGAGAGAGAGAGAGAGAGAGAGAGAGAGAGAGAGAGAGAGAGAGAGAGAGAGAGAGAGAGAGAGAGAGAGAGAGAGAGAAGAGAGAAGAGAAACAGGGATCAAGATCTAGAAGAAAAAAAACGAGAGTAACTCCTCAAGCTTATCAAGAACAATGATCCGATGGGATCCGTATGATGACGTGGGATCAGCGCAGAGACGGCACACACACACACGGCCGAAGACCAGGGGGCGCGGAGGAGGGCGGGGGAGCGAGGAGGAGGTGAGGATGTTGACTCAGGCGCGTCTGTCTGGAAAGAGAAGAAAACAGAGAACTTTAGGATGCTGTAGGACTACCTATGGAGCTCCTATTTATTCTGTATGTTACCTCACCCTCCCAAAATGGAGAAATAGTACGGTAATCGTACGGTACATATTTTGGTAAATATTTCTATAAAAAAAATAACTTTCAGTTCTGTAATATATAATGTATCAGTGATGATGATAAGAAAACAAATGATGACCGTAAAATTATAATAATGATAACAAAACTTCAAGATGCATGCTTTGGAAATCTTAATCTGACTCGTTAAGAATCATGCCTGGTGTTGTATAAAAAATATTAATTAATCATAATGAATTAAATCTCAAGTGATTGGATTTTCCATATTGATAATCTGGCCGGTTTATACAAGAACAAGTTTAGTTTATCTCAAGAAATTGAAATCCATTATCAGTTAATGAGAGAACGAGGTGGGGAAATTGACAATGATGTGAGTTTTATGCTTTGCATCGCATTTGTGAAAGATTTAAGCTAAAAAATACTTAGTGATACACACACATATATATGTATGTGTGTGTGTATGTGTGTATGTATATATATATGTATATGTATGTGTGTGTGTATGTATATATATATATATATATATATATATATATATATATATCTATATCTATATCTATATCTATCTATCTATCTATCTATCTATCTATATATATATATATATTTATATATATATATATATATATATATATATATATATATATATATATATATGAATATATATATATATATATATATATATATATATATATATATATATATATTTAAATATATATATATATATATATATATATATATATATATATATATATATATATATATATACATATACATATACATACACACATACACACACACATACATATATATGTGTGTGTATCACTAAGTATTTTTTAGCTTAAATCTTTCATATATATATATATAAATACACACACACACACACACACACATTATTACGTCCACGGACGTGTATATATGTGTGTGGACACGTGGCCATGTATGCCGAGCTGCTCTCTGATAAATGGCCATTTCCGGTCACCGCTGCCACCACCTGGCTGGCCCTCGCCGTCAGAGTTACCCATGTCACCCACGCGTTCACTTGATTACTTTAAAGTGAGTATAATTGGAAAATATTCCTCCTTAATCACACTAAGTACAGTACACAGTACCTGTCTGACTGGAAATTAAAGGGAAAACATAAGAAGACCATAGAAGCTAATTGATGTGAATGCTGGTATCATTATAATTATTATCATTATTTTGAAAAATATTAATTAATAGCGATTGAATAAATCTTGGAACATTTCCCTTTGATATTTTTTGTTTTAATGTGCTTTTTCATGCTAGGATGAATACCTCGTCAACAAGATCAATCCATTGCATCTGCTGTATAAAGGTGTGTATGTACGTACAATACCCTTACACAAATGTGTATAATTAGTGATATATTCCATGCGTCTCAGTTATTGAATAATTCGATTCGAAGTACAAACACGATGATCAAACTATAAGATGGAAAATAAATGTCTCTGCTGAATGCCGAGAGGAGAGACGACTCCTAATTCCCGAAGCATGATGTTGCATTATGTTGCATCGTCATCAGACCTGTGCGCGGCGTAGGGCTGACAACCGCCTGACAGCCACTCGGACAAGATACCGCAGTCCCATCACCGAAACATTAACCTGTAATTTAATATCACGTTTTAGATCCGGCTTTTGATTAGGAGTTTAGATTAGTTTCGACGTCAGTAATTACAGCAACGTAAAATTATTTCCAGTGGCGGTTTATAACAGATGGCGTTGTTCAAGTAATTTCTGAAAAAAAAAAAAAAACGTATTTGATAAACCATTTTGATCGCCGAATGTTTACCTATAAAGTATTCTAGAATAGGATCAGCCTATTTTAACGGATTAGCGAAGTAAATATAAAATGAAACATCAGAGAAGAGGTCTGCGTGGGCGAAGCGGGGCGCCCTCAGATACCAGACGAGTTTCCAACAAGCTTTGATTGGACAGAGTTCGGGCCAGCGCACCGTCCAGTAATGAGATTGGAAACGTCCGCTCTTTTTCCCCTCTGTTTTACGGGGTCGCAATGTTAGGTTATTAGCTCTTTCTGTTCTCGAGGGTTCCTTCTCGACTTGTATTACTTCAGATCATTATGAATGGTCACTGTATTTACGTAGTTTGCTGTGACTTGTATACCAGCCGCTGAATTCCTCCCACGCGCCAAATATCAACGTTTTCTGGTGACGCACACGCCTGACCCCTCCCCTCCCCTCCCCTCCCCTCCCCCTACCTCCACGCCCCCCTTTCACCCAACACCCTACTCTCGCCCACCCCCTCCTCCCTCTCCGTTCCTCCTGATTCAAGAGGAACATAATCACCTCTTGACCAGGACCCAGTAATTCCGCCTCCGCCGTCATCTTGACCCACATCCCGGGCGGAGGCTGCGATGGATCATCTTGTCCTCGCGATCTCGTGTTTACTCCCAGGATTCACCTTTTTTTTCAG
>BOPN01002208.1:215000-225375 GCA_017312705.2 Penaeus japonicus
TAATTTAATGGAAATAATAGTTACAAGGACATCGGATGCGGCGAACGTGAAGAATTAATGACGACAGGATCACATACCTTGCTATTTTTTCCCGAATTGCCTTTCCTTCCCTTTGTTTTTTTTTCCTTTCCTTCTTCTTCTCTTTCCTCCCCCTTCTTATTCTACCTTTCCTCTTCCTTTTGTCCTCTTCTCCTTCTCTGTTCCCCGCTTTCCTATCTCTCTTCCAATCTTAGTTTCCGCAAACGATCAATTTTGGACAAGTGTAATTAATGTCCATCAACCACCAGTCTTTGCGGTGTTATTGTTGTTGTTATTGTAATTATCATAATAGTAATAACAATACTAATAGTAATGATAATGATAGTTATAATAATAATAATGATAATGGTAATGCTGATTTTAATAGTAATAATAGTAGTAGTAATAATAATGATAATATTAATAACAAGAGGGGTACTAGTAGTAGTAGTAGTAATAATAATAATAATAGTAATAACAATAATAGTATTAGTAATAGTAATGCTAATGCTAATGGTAAATTCTAATACTACTAATAATAACAGTAGTAGTAATAATAATAACAATAATTATAATAGTTATAATGGTAATGACGAAAATAATGTTTACAATAATCGTGATGATAATAATTGACGATAATGATGATGATAATGATGTGATAATTATAATGATGCTGCTGCTAATAATAATGATAATAATAATTATTATGATGAGTAGGATGATAATAATGATGATGATAATGATGATAACCATGATGATAATGATGATGATAATGAAAATCATATTATCATTATCATCATCATTATGACAATGATAATGATGATGAAGATAATGATAATGTAATAGTAATGATAATAATCACACTCATCATAATAATGATAATTATTAGAAAATCATATTATCATTATCATCATTACTAAGATCGCTAATACTATCAATACTACTATTATTATCATCATCATTATCATTACTCCCCATTCATTATTATCATTACTATTATTGTTATCATTCTTATCATTAATATTATTATCATAGATATTATCATCATTATAATTATTATCATCAATACTGATCTCATTATTACATCCTTGTGTTCTTGTTGTTTTTGTCATCATCATCACCATTATCATCAAATCATTACCATTATCATTGAAATTAGCATCATCTTCATTATCATTATCATCATCATCATTATCATTATCATCGTCATCATCATAATTATCATCATAATCATTATCATCATCATAATTATCATCATAATCATTATCATCATAATCATTATCATCATCATCATAATTATCATCATCATTATTATCATTATCATCGTCATCATCATAATTATCATCATAATCATTATCACCTTCATCATTATCATTATCATTATCATCGTCATCATCATAATCATCATCACCATCATCATTATCATCATCATTATCATTATATTTCTAATCATTAACTCTGCACAGAAGATTAATAATCTCTTTGGATAGATGATGAATCGTCATTGTATCGGAGTGACTGTCTTGCAATTACAGTTGCACACAGACATTTATTTCAATCAGTGAATGTGATATCACAGTCACACACACGCACATACACACAAGTATATGTCTATCTATTTATCCAGTTATCTATCTATCTACCTATCTGTCTATCGATATATCTATGTACATATACATATACATATTACACACACATACACACACATACACACAACCACACAAACACACACACACACACACACACACACACACACACAAACACACACACACACACACACACACACACACACACACACACACACACACACACACACACATATATATATATATATATATATATATATATATATATATATATATATATATATATATATATATATATATATACACACCCAGCGAGTAATTTTTCTTTCGGGAAACGTAACTTTATCAGGAAAAGTAACACCAGCGCAGCTACGTACATCATCTTTATTACTCAAACTTTTCGAAGTTTACTAACTTCATCATCAGTGCTAAAAATAGACAAAAAAGTATTGTTAATACAAAACAGATTAGCTAAAAACAATTTAAAGTAAAAATGGTTTAAACAAGTAAAAAGGCTAAATAAAAGATAAATATTACTAAAAGGTAGTTAACACCGTGAAAATAGTTTAACGACACTTATAAAAATAGCGATATAAGAATGATAAGAGGTTAACGAGAAAATATCAATAAAAATAAAAACTAAAATGATTACAAAACACAAGACCAATAAATGAGAAATCATACAGTTAAAAGTCTGGAATCATTGAGCGTGTAATGTGATGGCAGTTGTTGTGTTGTGTATATATATATATATATATATATATATATATATATATATATATATATATATATATATATATATATTATATATATATGCAAATATGTATATATATACATATATATATATATTTGCATATATGTAATATATATATGTATATATATGTATATGTTTACATATATATATATATATATATATATATATATATATATATATATATATATATGTGTGTGTGTGTGTGTGTGTGTGTGTGTGTGTGTGTGTGTGTGTGTGTGTTTGTGTGTGTGTGTGTGTGTGTACATACATACATATATATATATATATATATATATATATATATATATATATATATATATATACATAGATAGATAGATAGATATATATAGATATATTTGTATATATATATGTGTATACATATATATGTATATATATATTTATCTATCTATCTATCCATCTATCTATCTATATGTATATGCATATATATAAATATATACCTATATATATATATATATCAATTCATATCTCTCTCTCTATGTATGTATATATATATATATATATACACATATACACACACACACACGCACACACACATACATAAGCACATGCCCTCGTACATGATACACACATCTGCGTTCGGACAGAAGGGAAGTCAATCCGATAGGAAGGCAGATCTACCGACCTGCCTTCCTATCGTGTCGTGTTCCCGGCCTGACGCAGCATTCCCCCATTAGCAACCCATACGCACAAAGGGCTGGCTGGATGGCACCGTCGCTCCGTCTCTTGGTGGGGGAGAAAAGGAGCCGCATTACACAAAGATTTATGCATCCTTCCTGGTGGCGAGGACAATGCGCGAGACTCGGCGAGGGCGGATAGCATCAAAGCCCGAAGCAATATGGGGACTTTCCATCGACTCAGCCTTCGGGGGCTTACAGAAATGTGCGGCACGTTAATTTCTAAAAGCTTTTGTTAAGCCGTTTATAATGCCACCCCCTTCCCCCCCTTCTTCTTCTTCTTCTTCTTCTTCTCGCTTCATTTTCTTCTCCCCACCTTCCCCCTTTTGACTTCTTTTCTCCTTTCTCTTTATTCTCCCTTTCCCTTTTCTCTCTTTTGCCGGTATCCCTCTCTCTTTCCTTCACCTGCTTTCCTCTCCCTTTCCCTTTTCCTCCTAGTGCTTCCCCTTCTTTCTCCTCCCTTCCTTCCCTCTTCTTTCACCTCCTACCCCCCACCCCCCCTTCTCATCTTCTTCTCCCCTCTCCCCTCCCTCTCCTCTTTCTCCCCTTTCTTCACCTCCTTTCCCCATCCTCTTCTTTCCCCCCCCCCCTTCCTCTCACCACCCTCTTTTCTCCCTCTCCTTCTCTCCAAACCCTCCTCCCTCCCTCCCCTCTTCCTTCTCCTCCCTTCTCCTCCTCTCCTCTTCTCGTTCCCTTCCCTCTTTCAGCCGTCGTCCTGTATGTCTCCCACGTAGAAAGATCTTGGGACTGATCTGTAAATGTCTCTTGAGGTACGGGGCTTTTTTTTTGGGGGGGTTAATGCCTTTGTTTTTGCCTTTGCTGTTTTCTTCTCGAGTTGTGGCATATCTTGAGATGTATGGGGAGATGGTAAGAATACTCCGTCTCTAACTTATAATTTTTTTTTCTTCTAAAAATGTTGCTGTAATCTGTAACGTCCTACATTTTCTTCACACTAATTCATATATGTATATGTATATATATATATATATATATATATATATATATATATATATATATATATATATATATATATATATATATATACATATATATATATATTTCTATCTCTATATATTTATATGGGTGTGTGTGGATATATATATATATATATATATATATATATATATATATATATATATATATATATATATGTATATATATATTGATATATATATATATATATATATATATATATAAATATATATATATATATATATATATATATATATATATATATATATATATATATGTATATATATATATATCGCAAATCAAATGTTAAAATTCCAAGACCAAACATTTCTTCTCCCAGTACACTCCCGCCACAACAAACAGCGCACTCAAAACTGCCTTTTTCCCATTCTTTATCAAATCCTACACCTATTTCCTGCTCCATGAAATATGCAAATGTTTCTCTTGATCTCGAGTTGTGTGGGCGGTTGTACTCTCCGGCTGTCGTGTACCTCCTCGCTCTCCTAAAACCTCTTGTTTAGAGCGAGGACTGGAAGCTTTATTTTATCACTGCATTTTTTTTTTCCATTTAACACTCCCCCCCCCCCTTCTGCCTTTTCGTCTCTATCGTTGCCGTGTCTCCCTCCGGTGGTTACAGCACCTGCTCCTCTGCTCTGTCTCCTTCTCTTTCTTTTTCTTCTTCTTTTTCTTCTTCTTCTTCTTCTTCTTCTTCTTCTTCTTCTTCTTCTTCTTCTTCTTCTTCTTCTTCTTCTTCTTCTTCTTCTTCTTCTCCTTCTTCTTCTTCTTCTTCTTCTTCTTCTTCTTCTTCTTCTTCTTCTTCTTCTTCTTCTTCTTCTTCTTCTTCTTCTTCTTCTTCTTCTTCTTCTTCTTCTTCTTCTTCTTCTTCTTCTTCTTCTTCTTCTCCTCCTCCTCCTCCTCCTCCTCCTCCTCCTCCTCCGCCTCCGCCGCCGCCGCCGCCAACACCGCTTCCGCCTCCTCCTCTGCTCTTCCTCCTCCTTCTACTACTGCTACTACTATTCCTACCCTTCCTCCTCACCCTCTTCATTTTCATCCTGCTCTTCCCCTTACTCCTACTCCTCCTCCTCTTCTTCTTCTCCCCTCCCCCCCTGCTCCCGCTCCTCCTCGTCATTTTTTTCCTAATCCTATTCCTACGAACCCTCCACCTCCACCTCCACCTCCACCTCCACCTCCACCTCCACCCCCAACCCTCCTCTCGTCCACAGAACACCGCAGTCACCTTCCGCACACACACTTTCATTCTTCTTCTTTCTTCCATTTCACTTATTCCCCCTCCACCTCTTCTCCTCCACCTCCTCCTCTCTCACCCATCTCTCTCGCTCGGAGTAGCCACATTCATCCTCTCTTTCCATCCTGCAATACATTCATTCGAATTGTCTTCCTAAGTCTCTAAAACGCATCTTTCTCATTCCCCGAAGGAACCGAGCTGTCTGGATGGGGGAGAAAAAAAGAAAGAAAAAAAAGGAAAAAAATAAAGAGAAAAAAAAGGAAAAAGAGAAAAAAAGGAAAAAGAAAAAAAGAAAAAAATATTTAAAGAGAAAAAAAAGAGTAAAAAGGAAAAAAATAAAGAAAAAAAGGAAAAAGAGAAAAAAAGAAAGAAAAATATCTAAAGAGAAAAAGAAGAAAGAAAATAGAAATATCTAAAGAGAAAAAGAAGAAAATAAAAGTATCTAAAGAGAAAAAGAAAGAAAAAATAAGGAAAAGAAAAGAAGAAGAAAAGGAAAAAAAAAAATATAAGGATAAATAGAAAAAAAAAACTAATACGAACTTTCCCTAACATCTATCTAACCATTTCTCGAAACCATTCTATACAATTCTATCTTTCAGCCGGAGGGAAATGGCAGGAAATGATCCTAAATCAGAGGTATAAGTAGAAGCCTAATGTTTATTTCTGTTTTGTCGTTGTTTTTGTTCAGACAATTCAATGCGGGGGTGGGGTGGGGGGGGGGGGGGGGGGGAGTTTCCTACTTGAAAAAAATAGTTTTTTTCTTTCTCGGTAAAAAAAAGAGAATATGGCAGAGACGAAAGAATTGAAAGAGAAGAGAGTAAAAAGTTTTTTTTCTTCGGAATTATATAAGGATATTATCATCACTTGTTCAACATTTTCACTTTATCAATGTCTCAACAGTCTTCATGGAAACCATTCCCAATGAGAGTGGGGAGTTATTTCTTATTAATGTCTTAAATACAGAAAAGCGAGTAGGAGAGAGAAAGAGAAAGATATATAAAGATAATTAGATAGATAGATAGATAGATAGAGAGAGAGAGAGACAGAGAGAGAGAGAGAGAGAGAGAGAGAGAGAGAGAGAGAGAGAGAGAGAGAGAGAGAGAGAGAGAGAGAGAGACAGAGAGAGAGAGAGAGACATAGAGAGAGAAAGAGAAAGAGAGAGACAGAAACAGAGAGAGAGAGAAAGAGAGAAAACGAAAAAGAGAAAGTAAGGAGAGAGATAGGAGAGAGAGAGAGAAAGAAAGAGAGAACGAAAGAGAGAAAGTAAGAGAGAGAAAGAGAGAGAGAGAGAGAGAGAGAGAGAGAGAGAGAGAGAGAGAGAGAGAGAGAGAGAGAGAGAGAGAGAGAGAGAAAGAGAAAAGGAGAGACAATTTATAGCAACATCTTACCACGGAAGCAGCAGAAGCAACACGGATCATCTGTCTAGCGAGACCACGCCCCCTTCTCTGCCTCCAGGGCTTCCCCTACCCCTACCCTCCGGAAGCCACGCCCCCTCCCTGCCTACTAGACCTCCCCCCTACCTCTCAACCTCCTCCTCCCACGCCCCTCCGCCCCCTCCTCAGCCAGACTCGGCAGTCCGCGGCTTTTGGCATCTATGAATTTCTAATGGATGCAAGTGAAACTACAATCGGTAAGGGAGAGTATAAGAATTATGCATAGATATGATTTAAATATGTTGTGGTGAGTCAGTATGCGAATGTAGATGGGAAACAAAATTTAAGAAACAAACAAGCGCAATTGCTCTCTCTCTCTCTCTCTCTCTTTCTCTCTCTCTCTCTCTCTCTCTCTCTCTCTCTCTTTCTCTCAACTATATGAGTCGGATCCATAGACTATTTCTTAATACACATTAGAGTTGTAAACTTTCCTGTTCGTTCATCCGGAAAATTCCGGATCATTCGATCTTCCACATTTACAGAATTTTAGTCGTTTTTTTTACACCTAAGTTCGATCTCAGATTAATATTGGATGATAAAAGTTAGATATCATCTAACTTTTAACGGTTTCTAAAAGGCAGAACGAAACGAGACCTTCGACTTTCCTTCGTAACAACACTTCCAGAAGATTCTAGACTCTAAGGCAGTTTAAACTACCAATACCTTAAACCTTCTGCAGATTTTTAGATTTTCAAGTTTCCATATTTACTATTCTAACCCTAAGACTGAGATTTCTAGATTAAGATTTTGAAAATGGTTGATATCTGGCTCAAAAAACTGTTAGAATTTTAAGGCGATTCTTAGTCATCTGCAGATTTTCACACTTCTATTTTTAGAATTCTGGTCACATGCACTTCAGGTCTAAGACCCCGATTCCAATAATGGAATTTTAAAATTGGTTAAAACTGAGCCTAAAGACTGTTAGGCTTCTACAGATTTTCAAAGATTTTTCCAGATCTTTTGTTACCTACACTTTTGATCTAAGATCTAGAATTCAAGATTAAAAATCTGATATTGGTCGAAACTGATTCAAGGATTGCTTAAATTATGGACAACTAAATCCTTAAACTTTTGCAGATTTTCAGTCACCAGCATTCCCAATTTAAAGACCCAGATTTCAAGATTAAATTATGAAAATAGTTAAATAGCCAAAGCCTCTGAATACCGCTGATTTCTAGATTTCCGCAAATGTTCAGATTTTCAGATTTTCAGTCACTTACATGTACTCCCGATCTATGACACAGATTTCAAGATTAAAATTTTCAAATTAGTTCGATTTATAGCTTCTCCTTTTTTTTTCTTTTTACATATATTTCTTTGCTTCTTTTTTCCCTTCTGTTTTTTTTTCTTTCTTATATTTTTTTTCGTTCTTTTCGCCTCAATAGATTTCCTCATAACCTTTTGATGAGCATTTTTATTTTTGTATCTTTACAGTCGAACTTATTTCCTCCCATGGGTAAAAGTGTAAGTTGTCCATTTCCTTTGGTAAATAGTGGAAGGTTAATAGTTCACAACATACTCAGAAGCACATACATGGATATTCAAATAATGTAAACATATATACGCAAACGGAAACATATTTAACGAAAGATATACTTACACAAACATATACACGTGCATTATACTATTTATGTGTAAGTATATATAGAAACATACATACACACATACGCGCACATAAACACGCTCTTGTATATGTATATATACATACATACATACATATATATATATATATATATATATATATATATATATATATATATATATATATATATATACATACACACACACACACATACACACACACACACACACACACACACACACACACACACACACACATATATATATATATATATATATATATATATATATATATACACACACACACATATCTATCTATATACATATATATGAATATATATACACATATATACACATGAGTATATACATATTTACACACACACACACACACACACACACACACACACACTCACACACACACACACGTTTACTAGAAAAGAACCTTTATTTATGCAGCGAGAAGCCTTCAAGATCTTTGCACCATATGAATTACGAGCGACCGCCTGGTAGCGCAAAAACATCGGTAATTTACGACCTGCTAGGCTGAACTTTTGTCAAGAACCTCCATCAAAAGCATATGAATAGTCAACTTTTTCACACTTGCTCGTTACGAGAAATGATCATTGAAATGTGCAACATTAAAATAGGAACCATTTAATTCGGAAAATAAACACAATATGAAAATTGGTAGGCGTTGTCAAATGCTTGTTTTCTTTAATATTGTGGGTTTTGGGTGTAACTAAAATAAGTAAAAGATTAAGAATTTTTTTCGTAACGTCCATCATGTCTTCTAGCTTGAATGAAAGCATTAAGGATATGAGTTTTGGTGTATAGTGGGCAGAAGGTGATCTTTATATCCTTATTTTGGGAAAAGTTTTACGTATGCATACAACCAGACATATATTTTTGTTATTAGATTCACACACACACACACACACACACACACACACAAACACACACACACACACACACACACACACGTATACGAATGCGCGCATTTACATATATCTATATCTCAATATTCTTATATACATACATACAAAGATACACGGTCCCACATTTCCCATGTACATGCATACATATATATCACCAAAATACACGTGCGTCGCCATGTCTCAGAGCTTAGCCACATCAGCATCTTTAAATGGAATAATATTTCAGCCTCTCGAGCACAAAGGGTTGAACCGCCGTCAAAGTCCTCTTGCCATCCAATATCCCTCTTGCCTCCTCTTAGTGGCTGGTTCTTGCTTCCCCAGGCGGACCACTATGCGAGCAAGCAAGCAAGCAAGCAAGCAAGCAACGTTCCTGTAAACATTATTCTGACAATCTCCGAATATCCACATGTCTAAACGGACTTTTTCTTTTTCTTTCTTCTCTTTTCTATACTGATTGTGTTTTGTTTATTCTTTTATCTTTGAATTTCACTCACACTGAATTCATTCACTTTTATTTATAATTTTATCCATACTTATTTTGTGGCTTTGACTACTTTTTAATTAAATCTGTTCCTTTAGTCTTATCAATACCGACTTTACCTTCTATACAGATCCACACGAACTTTGCTTTCTCTTCTGATTTAAACTAACTCTACTTTTTCTTCTTACCCATACTGACTTTACTCTTTATCCCTAGTCTTATCAACACTCAATCTACTTTTTATACTGAGTGACAAGGACGCAGATGCCTAATCCAATGTCCTTATGTCGGCTGCTGGCCCATTGCGTCTCGAATAACTACGATCGTTTAGACACTGGAAATGTCAGCTCGTTTTTTCCGGCTACGTTCTAGTGCGCTTCAAGGATGCCTTTTCCCATCAAACACAGGCACTTTATCCTAGGCGATGAGTCTGAGTTATTGTTTCATTGGTGTTGGGATAACAGAGATGATTTTTCGAATCCTGTGTTAGAATTAGTGGCTTTGGTTGATAGATGGATAGATAAATTATATCATATGCTTTCCCTGTGGCTTTGTTCATGTTGTTTTGGGTGAGAGAGGGAAGGAGAGAGAGAGAGAGAGAGAGAGAGAGAGAGAGAGAGAGAGAGAGAGAGAGAGAGAGAGAGAGAGAGAGAGAGAGAGAGAGAGAGAGAGAG
>BOPN01002209.1:2500-10000 GCA_017312705.2 Penaeus japonicus
AAACCATGAATGTATTGACTACCAAACAACCATGCTGCGAAGCTCATCCCTTTTAGCTATACACGCCAACGACGCTGCGACCCCACTAGACCCTACTGCCATGCCACCACCTGCAGATGCACGACCAGCTTCGGGTATTCCTGTAATCACCCAAGGACGCCCTGACGTCACGAGAACGTTTATACCTGCGCGCCCTGGGATATTTGTTGGACTTTCCTGTGATAGCTGCGTGGGTCCGAATTTATTCTCGAGGCAGCTGACCTCTGACCTGCCATCCCAAGGAAACGACAGAACATCCCGCGACACCGCAACACTCTTCATCCGTGCTGCTCCTGGCTACGACTACGTATCTCATTGGCTATCATCTTTAATAAATAGAGAAAACGCCCCTGACTTTTGCTGAAGTCCCTCACAAACTGGTCGCAGCGTCGGATCTGTTTTTTTTTCTTCATTTTTCTTTCTTTTAGCAAAGACACCCAAAACTACCTGCATGTTTGCTACCCGCTACTCATTACGTGCCTCACACCCTGACCAATCGCCGAACCCCCCCGCCCCTCCCGCCACCGCCGAGGAAAACGCAACTGGAATTTCCAAGCAACTAGAAATCCCGGGGTCAGAAAAGCAGCCAAAGCCAAGATATGCGTATGTCGTGTCAGCGGTATTCTCCTTTTCCCCTTCCCCTCCCATCCGTTCTCTACCCGTGTTACTTAGTATTCTAAGGAAGTTATATCTCATTATACAAAAATGTATAAGACGATACAAAGTACTGAGAAAATAGGATCGAAAATTAAGAAACCTACTACAACCCACACATACAACCTCCTCCAATATGTCGACATACAAGCTACGTCAGACCTTCAATCTACTAACGAAATTTAATGGGACGTCTATCCCGACAGACAGCTTCCTGCGTGATGTGGAAATCAACGTTAAACAAAGCGGCTTTTCAGACAGTGATCCTTCCTTTATAATCACTGCGTGTTTAGTGCTGAGTGTCAGCCGAAGTCGCGATGCCCTTGATGCATTTAAGACTGCACTCCAAGTGCATCGCAATTGGTGAAGATTCAAATCAGTTATTAAGGCATCCTCCAGGCCATTTGAGTTTGGCCATCATTTGCAGCTTGTATCCTTCAGAGTAATGAAGCCAGCTTCATGGTCCGAAGATTATCTCAGCATTTACTGTAATAAATTACAAACTGCGATATGGAAATGGCTCTATTCCCTCAAATGAACCCTGCCCCATAAAGGCGTGCTTTGAAGGTGACGACTACATCGCATGGATGACTTACCTGACCAAAGGTATTCTAGCGTCCTCCCTTCGCTTAATACCAGTACATGTTTACAGATTAGCCCAACAGACTCACTTCCAATTTCACTCGTTTGTCGACACACAAAACACATAATACAAACAAACACGTCAACATTGACAAATGACAAAACACTATGCGTGCACAACTCTAACCAACAGCATACTGGATAACACCCACAGCAACAAATCTTAAAACAAGCAAACAAATAAACATTACTAGCCGCATTCCCCACTACCATCACCGAACGGGCAACCACAACCCAAGCCGTTGGCGTACCTTCACAACTGTGGGGGTGTCGTTACGCAATCAGATAAGCTTTATCTTCGCAATCATGCTGTGAGAGATAGCACTTCGAGGATATTTCTCTCTTTCCTTTTCATGTTTTATGTTCATATTACCCATACAGCTTATGAAAAAAGGAATGATGCTTTCCTTTGTTGTTATTCAAATGAACGGGCTACAGTTCTATGTTCGTTTATATTTGGCTTATTATGTTGACGAATTCGAACTTAATTTTCTTCATATACCGTACATAAAATTTAAGCTTAAGCTAGTACCTTGCCGAACAAACATAATTAGCCATAAAATATTCCTGTAAGAGAGCACAGTTTTGCAATAAGACGTTTCGTTTCCCCAACGGGCCAATTATTGCCTAAATATTCCCGACTCGGATCAGTTTCATCATTATTATCATTATCCATATGATTATTCGCATAGAGTTAGTGCGAATTTTTCATGATTTACGAGATTGATTTTATTGTACTAGCTAATTAATACGAAAGTATGAGGATTAAATGTCGATTTCACGTAATGTCCTTTTTTATTTGTTTAGAGGGAATAATTCCATACGAGCTTCAAATAACACATCTTACTCACTCACACATACATATACTCACACACTCTGTCATTCCGTTCACTTTCAACACACGAACTCATTCTTCACATCGTCCAGCCTTCTCACTCTGCATTAACTCGTGCAACACTTCTGTTCACGAACGCTTTTGACATTGCGATTGCGTAATAGCATAAAATGAATGAAATCATAGTAACTTGGTAGGACAACGTTTCCACCACAATGTTCTCTTATCACCATTAAAAGCGAGTAATTATTAGCACTATATTTCTATAAACTCGCTATATATTCTCTTACTCTTACATCAACTCATCTTGCAATTTTGTCCACGAACATTCTTGGCAATACGACTGTGTCATGGAATAAAATCAATAATGAATTTAATTATAATTCGGTAGAACGACTTAGTGCGACCCACAATATTTCTTTTTACAGTTGCCACTGTTGCCCTGAGAACCACGGCTTAAGGACAAGCCGTGGTCCGCCTGCCATGCTGTTGTGGATATCCATAAAAAAATATATATATATATTTACGAGTCTTATTTTCCGACAGTATAAAGTCTAGGGTTCTCACGCCGCGTTTCATTTCCCCACTATCCATGTGTGCGAATATTTCCTTTCTGTGCGCGAGAGGAAGATGCAGCAGTATTCCCAGTGCCCACTAGAGGCTGTTAAGAGGAGAAACTGCCTTGTCTTATGCCCTGAAGCCCCAGGAGCTGAAGTTATATGTTGAAAGTGCCCTAACTTTTGTGTTTTTGAGTTTTTTATACCAATGAATATTTATTTTACGGAGAACCCTGCACTAATTTTAAGTCTGCTAATGAAGCACCAGTTTGAGGAATTATTGCGATTAGAATATTTGATTATATAAGTCTAATTTAGTTATAGCACGACGTTTTCTTTTTATGCTTAACTTTTACGTAAATTGTCATACTTTATTTCTTTACATCTCTCTTTGGTACTGGAGAACGCAACCAGGCTTCTACTGAGCGAGGAGAGAATACGTAACACTGCAACACTCTCTCTTAGCTATTACTGATAGGTTGATAACAATGGTTATTTTTTTTAGTCCCTTCAAGAAACAACTCAGGCCCAGGGTTCGGACTTAGTCCGAAACCCAGAATGAATGACTTCCTGGCTACGCCTCCTCCTCCTCAAGGAGGGGGGGGGGGGCGACCCATGACTACTCTATGACCAATTCGGCAATGAAGAACGGAACCTATGTCGGTGGATTTGTCGTATTTGCAAATATGCATATCATACACGGGGTGAACTGCCGAACTAACGTTTTCGGGTAAGGTTAGATGCCTGAGGGCAATTGGGAAGTGACCTCACACCGTCTAGACAAGGTTGAGTCCTCACTCACCTTCCAGCACCACTCTCGTAAGTTGTCTCCTTCAGGGGAGGATTTTATTTTTTGTTTGAACATTGAACTTTTATGTGTGATTAATTTGTAAGTTAATCTGAATAACTTTACATTGAACTTTTATCATGTGTGATTAATTTGTAAGTTAATCTGAATAACTTTACATTGAACTTTTATCATGTGTGATTAATTTGTAAGTTAATCTGAATAACTTTACATTGAACTTTTATGTGTGATTAATTTGTAAGTTAATCTGAATAACTTTACATTGAACTTTTATTATGTGTGATTAATTTGTAAGCTATACTTTCAGTTTTTTCATATGTACATCAGCTGGAAAAAAAACAAAGAAAAAGCTATGCTACAATTTCTTAAGGATCACATCGAAGTGCTGGAATCATCAGAAATTGAACTTGCATTCGGTGTCCACTTACAATCTATTTCTTTTGTTTGTTGTAATAAATCTCGATTATATTCCAAGCACTTTCCTTTACCATAAGAATAGGATAAATACCCAATACAAATAATTACAATGTAAATGGTAAGAACAAATAGACATGAAAATAAATGGAAAATAACACAAGACAGTATTTTGAAAAGAACTTCAGTCAATTACAAAAATGCCTATGATACATGTGTATTGAAAACGAGATCGAAAATTAAGAAAGGAATTACTAGTCGCGCAATCAAATTTGAATAAAATTCAAGAAGTTGCGAATAATAAGGCCAATTTGACATATTTTGAAGATCTTAGGCTGTCTATTTTTACTGATAGAGATGACGAATTGGATAGTTACAACGATTCGAAAGATTAGCAGAAATTCATAAGTGGAAGAGGGAAGACTATCACGTGTACTTGGGCTCGTGCTTGTGTGGTCGCGCGTTGAAGGTGTACACGTCTTTACCAGACTACAATAAACTGAAAGACACTTTGCTAAAGGCTTACACTGTAGATGCCGATTCATACCGCCGTAAATTTAGAGAAAGTAAAATCAAAGTTAGAGAGAGCTACGTGCAACTTATCGTAAGGATGAAAATAATTTAGAAAGATGGTTAAGCATGAGTAAAGTGGCCAAAGATTATGAATCCTTGTGTGTTTTTCTTGTTAGTGACCAACTTCTTATGAACTGTGGTTATGACCTTAGGGTATTCTTGAAAGAGCGTGGCTTTAGTGATTCTCATGACATGACAGAAGCGGAAGATCGCTATCGTGGCGCGCATAACTACAGAGAAATTAAATCCGCGCGGTCCGTTAAATCTGCAATACCAAGGGAAAACACAGAAGTGAAGTGTCACGGCTGCGGTGAATCCGGTCATATTCGTCCCCAGTGCCCTGACAATCCTCGTAATTTTAAACCCAGTAAAGCTATTGCTTCTAAAGTAAATTTTGTGCTGAACAGCTTGTCTGATCCCATTGGAAGACTGAGAAAAATCAGCTCGAGTAATTCTGGACATGGGTGCCATTCTCTCGTGTAGCCATTGTTGGTCCAGTCACGCCAAGTTCAGAAAGGGGACATAAATATATTCTCACTTTAATAGATTATGCCACTAGATACCCTGAGGCGGCACCTCTTTAAAAAAAATAGACACCATAACTGTTGCCGAAGCTTTAGACGAAATTTTCTCTCGCATTGGCATACCGAAGGAAATAATGTGTGATCGCGGCTCCCAGTTTAAATCTGATTCAGTGAGTGAAGTTCATTGTTTGCGCTCTGTGAAAGCCTTGTATATGTCACCACACCACGCATATTGTAATGGTGCCGTTGAAATGCTTAATGATGTTCTAAAATCCATCATCAAAAAGCTTTGCTCAGACCATCCGAAAGACTGGGATCGGTACATCCCTGCAGCTTATTTGCTTACCGCGACATACCTAACTATAGCTTAAAAAATTCCCCTTTTGAGCGCTTTTACACGGGCGTAAGGTACGTGGTCCATTGAGTATACTACATGAGTTAAGGTCAAATGATGGCACTGATAACGAGCTAAAAACAACCTAGCAGTAAGTTCTTGACCTCCGTTCTCGATTAGAGGACACGACCAAACTAGCTACATCATACGCTGATATAAGTTGTAGAAATGACAAAACTTACTATGACAAAAAGACTAAAGCATGTAAATTAAATGTCGGAGATGAAGTGTTAGTTTTGTTGCCTACATGTAGTAATAAACTAGTGATGCAATGACGTGGACCGCACCCTGTAATCGGTTGTCATGAAAATGGTGTTGATTATATTGTGAAGATGCAAGGTAAGGAGAAACTGCTTCATATAAATATGTTAAAAGTATATTGTTGATGGAAAATTATTAAAAGGAAACCTGAATGTAATGTAGCCTAAATTTGTGTTGAAGAGGAATTGCTAGTGAACGGAACATGCGAACCTGTCTACTATGATGTAATTACCAATCAAAATGATGAACGTAATATCAATGATAAATCATCTCTGATTCAATGTGAAGAAATGTACACTTTGCTAAACCGTTTCAAAGATGTGATCTGTGATAAGCCAGGCATAACTCCATCATTAAAGCACAACATTAATTTGGCATCTGATATCCCTGTGCACAAGAAACAAAATCCTATCCCTCATTAAGTCATGAGTTCAATAAGGAGGTGGATGAGATGTTAGAACTTGGTGTTCTAGAACCCTCCGAGTCCCCATGTTGCTCACCAGTAGTTCTGCTTAAGAAGGCTGATGGCACATGGCGAGTTTGTATAGACTTAATTAAGGGCCATTAATAGTATCTCGAGTTTGACGCCGAGCCCATGCCCACTACTGAAGAGGCTCTAAATAAATTTGTGAATGATGTATACTTCAGTGAATTAGATTTGTGCAAGGGTTACCGGCAAACTCCCTTGTCAAAGCAATGTAGAATTTACACTTTTTTCGCCACTCGCAAAGGCTTTGCGCTGGGCCGCAAATATTGGTACCCATACATTACACCCTCACGCGAGCTACACGAGAGACACAACATCGAACCACTAAACACGCGTATACACGCACGCGCACGCAAAACATGGGAGAGGCTCGATGGTGGCCTCGAAGCCTGAAACTGATCAATGAACGACCACCCGACCCCTTTACGCACCAGAACGACCTATAATAATAAAAAAAAAGAAGAAGAAAGAAATCAAAAAGACAAATTGTATGGTACATGTGATCAAACTCACTAACTGATACTGATTTACTCATAAGTGATACTTACGTAGGGCGGAATACTTTCATCACCCATCTCCTCATCCGGGAAGATCATGGGTCCGGGAATCTCGCGGTCTGGTTGGGGCGCCGAGGCGGCTCCAGAGACTTCATCCTGGAAAATTAAAAGATAAATTGAAAATAAATCATATATGTGTTTGCGTGTAGCAGATATACACAATAAATATACAGGCCAGAAACCTGGCTCACAACCCTGAAAGAGAGAGAGAGAGAGAGAGAGAGAGAGAGAGAGAGAGAATAAGAGTGTGTGACAAAGGAGAAAGAAAGAGAGAGAGAGAGAATGAGAGTGTGTGTGAGAAAGGAGAATGAGAGAGAGATAAAGAGAGAGAGAGAGAGAGAGAGAATGAGAGTGTGTGTGAGAAAGGAGAAAGAAAGAGAGAGAGAAAGAATGAGAGTGTGTGTGAGAAAGGAGAAAGAGAGAGAGAGAGAAAGCGAGAGAGAGAAGGAGAGGGGAGGGAGAAAGAGAGAGAGAGAGTCAAACACTTTATCAAAGACGGACCCACCCAATTCGGCGTTTACAAACCAGAGGAAGAGTCTCTTATACCGCAGAGGTGATCCCGACTTGCCATGCAACATAGTGTGCATGACACCTCGGGGAGACAAAAGGAACAATTATAAAAAGTCCGACCCCTTTACGCTCCAGAACGACCTATATATTGAAAAAAAATCGCCCCCTCCTCCGTCTCTCTTTCTCCAACTTGCTTCTGCTTCCCCACCTGGCCTTTCCTCTATCCCACCCTAAGCTTATCTCCC
>BOPN01002209.1:15000-30000 GCA_017312705.2 Penaeus japonicus
CCGACCAGATCTTATGTATAAACAATATAAACATATGGCAATAGGCCCACCGTGAGCAAATACATATAAAACACTGCCACAAAATGAGAGAGAGAGAGAAGTAGAGAGAGAGAGAGAGAGAGAGAGAGAGCGAGAGACAGAGAGAGAGATAGAGAGAAAGAAAAAGAGAAAGAGAGAATGAGAGTGTGTGAGAGAGGAGAAAGAGAGAGAGAGAGAGAGAGAGGGTGAAAGCACTGCACTCTGTACATTGCATTACTTGTAACGCTGTATCTGAGAACATGTGTGACCATTTTTTTTAAAGGTGTATCTGACCTGTTATTTTTTCCAAGTGTTACGATTTCATTTTCTCCAAGTACACCATATTACAAGGAGACTGTTACCACTCTCCCCGTGACCGCAGAGACGATTTGTTTAGTTTCCCATATAAACAGAAAACAGACTCACGCTGCCTCACTCACGAGTCGTACCTTTTAAATGGCTCATTCATTCATTTTAACGTTATCTTCTGGTTTCCTACATGCCTAAACTTCCAGCTGCTAAAAGTCAACTCATACCAACTTGTGTTACACAAGTCAACTTGTGTTACGAAATAGAAATTTAGCTGAAGAAGCAAATGCACACATTTTAGGACTTACACTCGACACTCACAACACACAAGGCATTACTGAACACGTGCCTCCCTCAGAGCTCACGCACGAACATACACACACACACCTTGCTTGTGAGTGAGGGTGGTAAGTCATACCACCCTTACTCACCCCTATGTCATCCCCTGCACGCACTTATACCCCTGAAAACCCCTCCCATCCTTTCTCTAACGCCTCACCTCAAATTAACATGACTACATCAATCCTCCAGCCTATCACCACCATCACCAAGTTTGACGGTACAGGAAAAGTATCAACAGCAACTCTGTTTCATGACACTGAATCCTATGTACTTTCCACTGAGCCTAATATTGACAGGAACTCTGTTGACTTTCAACATAAATGCATGCAACACGTTGTACAACGCATTGACAAGAGTGCACCCGTAATTGAAAAACTCTTTAACAGTGTTGATAAGGATGTCAATCCATGGTTAGATTTCAAGAAAACCTTCGGTGATTACTTCGCAAATACCAAAGCAACTTCGTGTCTCGAATACGATAAATTAATGTCATTGAAGTGTAAATCTGTTGCTTACACTGATCTTCTGCTCTTACAAGCAGAGGCTAAAACTGCTTTTGCCAGATTCATGAAAGCCCTGAGTAAGGACGCAAGCAAGGCGAATCTTTACGCTGCTATTGCGCCGATAAAGAAGGATTACTTGTCGTTTGTGACCGAGTTTCTATTGATTACTAGTCTACCTCATGAAGCCAAGTTAACAATGTCCGATCTATTCGTCCCGCCCGAAAGACCCGAAAATATTGTACCTGTTTTTTCTAAGACCTGTAAAACCATCCCAGATCTCCAAGGTCCCCTACGGACAGTGAGTGCACATACCAAACAAGTAACTTTCTCAGAAAGACCAGCCCGAGCGCCCTCTCGCTCGCCGGCTCGTCCGACGTCCTCGACGACCCGCTCGTTTACTCGGTCCCCTGCGCGCTCGCCGGCTCGTCCGACGTCCTCGACGACCCGCTCGTTTACTCGCTCCCCTGCGCGCTCGCCGGCTCGCGCTCCCACTCGTACGCCTTCTCGTATTAACAACCGTGAGATTTATCACCAGCACCGAGGTGCACGCCCACGTCGCGATGAAACTACCTGGTTACCCTCTGTAGACGCCTGTTACCATTGTCTTCGCCCTGGACACATAGCTCGCGATTGCCGTGATAGACCTTACTGCCCTTATCATCAGAACGTTGGTCACAGGTGGTATGAGTGCCGCGCATTCCCTGACCGCGTTCGACAAACAAAGAATGAGTTGTACAAGAGACGCGCACAGTCTTCAGTTTCCACTAATTTTTTAGATGCTCATCCACAGGATCAATTCGATCCCCTGACTACATTGCCTGCTTAGCTACGGTCAAGACTCGTAATGACGTGCCCTCTTGCGGTGCCCCTCTCTTGTACACACAGGTAAATGGAAAAGATGTTTACGCTTTTATTGACTCTGGTAGTGCCATCAGCATCATTCCTGCGGATACTTTAGTTGTCCTTGGAATTCGTACTCCCCGCAAGCCTTCCCCCTGGCTCGTTCATGGAGCCAGCGGCGCGAATTTGAACGTTATCGGTGAGACTGTTCTTACGGTCACTCTGTCAGATGAATCATACTCCCACCCATTTGTTATTGTTGAAGACCCAGTAATACCGGGAGATGTGCTCCTCGGTCATGATTTCTTGTATAACACAGGACTTTTTCAAGTCCCTGAAGGAAATGTTGCCATTCATGGTGAATGCACTTATGAACTCACTCCTCCCAGCCAAGCATGGCTTCGTTGTAA
Source organism: Penaeus japonicus (assembly GCA_017312705.2). Lineage (NCBI taxonomy): Eukaryota > Metazoa > Arthropoda > Malacostraca > Decapoda > Penaeidae > Penaeus > Penaeus japonicus. The sequence goes on from BOPN01002209.1 coordinate 17,423, forward strand.
TTCGGTTCTCACATCATCTACTGTGCATGATGTTGACTCAAGGTTTCCCCGCGTGCCCGCTGACTTACCAGCCACGCCTGTCGATGTTTATGCTGATTGCCGGCCCGCAAAGATGTATGCGCCGATGCTACCGTCACCTGAGGACCCAGTCTCCTCAGCGCCTGTTGAAGTTTACGGTGATCCCCGGCCCGCAAAGATGTATGCGCCGATGCTACCGTCACCTGAGGACGCAGTCTCCTCAGCGCCTGTTGAAGTTTTTGCTGATTCCCGGCACGCAAAGATGTTTGCGCCGTTGCCGCCGTCACACGAGGACGCAGTCTCCTCAAGGTTTCCCTGCGTGCCCGCTGCCGTACCAGCCACGCCTGTCGACGTTTATGCTGATTCCCGGCCCGCGAAGTTGAACGCGCCGATGCTCCCGTCACCTGAGGACCCAGCCTCCTCAGCGCCTGTTGATGTATTATGTTCTTTGAAGTCCGAGCACGACGTCTCACAGCACTTCACATGGACCCCAGCGTCCGATGCACCCTTTTGCGTAACTAACGTAAGTATCACATTACCTCCATTCACGGATTGTATGGTGCCGGTGAGCGTGCCATTTACGAATGGCACGGTATTGGTGTGTCCCGATGGTGTAAGGATACATGGTTTAGTAGCCCTACCGGCGCTTTACACGGCGAAGGATGGTCAATTTGCGTTACGTCTGATCAATGTTAACGTGACCCCACTTTGCCTGGAGCGTGCACGAGAGTGGTTGACTGCGAAGTCACGCACCTCCCGGTAGTTGAGCATGACTTACCTGTTCCTGTGCCGGCCGCCATCGCCATACCTGCCCCTGGCTCGCCAACACCTGCAGTCCCGAATGTTGCAACGCATGTTTTCCCTCCTGTCGAGATTCCCGAAGGAAATGTAGTATTGGAAAGACTATTCACAGAGTTTCCTCAGTTGCTCCCCAGTCAAGACCGTTCCATCGGACGTACAGATATTCTACAGCTTTTTTTTCTTAGAAAAAGACGAACGCCCAGTATACATTCCTGATTATTACGTTCCGCATAGCCGCAGGCAAGATTTTGAAAAGCAAACAAGCAAGTTAAAAGAGCTCGATTTAATTGAGCCCAGCACACCGCCATGGAGCGCCCCTATGATATTGGTACCTAAGAAAGATGGCTCGTTACGCCCAGTTGTAGACTACAGACGTCTAATTAGCCTCACCATACCTGATCGTTATCCAATCCCTAGTTTACGCCTCCTCTTACAGGATATAAGCACTGGACACTCAGCATTTTCAACAATTGATTTGCAGCAAGGATTTTTTTCAAGTACCTTTAGACCCCAATTCAAGGTAGAAGTAGAAATGCATGCTTTTTTCAGACACAAATCGATTATATTGGCCATACTATTGAATCGCATGGACTCACCCCCAATTCAAAGAACGTATATGATATTCTAATTTTCATTGCCAACAGACGTTAAGCAGGCCCTTCATAAGAAGTTTTGCTCAGTTTGCTGCCCCCTTAACTCGTCTCTTCTCTAAAAACGTCCCGTTCACATGGAATGATGAACAATTCTTTTTTGATAAACTAAAATCTCTCCTCACCCAAGTCCCTGTTCTCACCTTCCCTGATTTTAATAGTCCTTTCACATTAGCCACTGATGCCTCCACTTTGGGTCAAAGTGCATCCCTCATGCAGAAAACTAATGGTCGACTACGACCTATTGCATTTGCCAATAAGAAACTAAATTCCGCTGAAACTCGTTACAGTGCTACTGATTTAGAGCCACTAGCTGTTGTATGGGCACTTAAGCACTTTAGAGAACTTATTCTAGGATACGATATTGAAGTTTTAACAGATCATAGACCCTTATGTCACCTTTTTGCAGAAACTAAGCCCCCTAGGGGTCAACAAGCCAGATGGATAGATACGTTATTAGAGTTTATTCCAGTAATACGATACACTCAAGGTGCAAATAATAAGGTTGCAGATTCCCTTTCTCGAATTCCTGTCTCACACTTAGACGTATTGGATGCAGATGACTTACGTACAAAGCAAAGAGAAGATGTACTCTATAAGGACTTAATTCAGTAATTGAAAAAGTAGCGACCCTTCCCGCCCTCTCTACCACCACGTAGATATAAATTCCCAATGAGGGATTTGGTACTTACAAGACGGTATACTTTTTCGACGTTCCGCCCCCAAGAGGTCGCGCGGCTGTAGACAGCGCCATATTTACACAACTCGTTATACCCGAGTCGCTCGTACCCACGGTACTGCAGCTTCTACATGAAGCACCCACAGCAGCCCATGCGGGCATTGTCAAAGCGGTACAGACCGCACGTAGTCGTTATTTCTTCCCTAGAATGGGACCCCGTGTTATTGAACACATTAAGAAATGCCAAATCTGCCCCCTTTACAAAGGTTCCACTTCGGCACCTGCTCCCGGACATATGATATTCCTGAACGCCCCTTCCAACGTGTTAGTGTTGACATTCTTTCCGGTTTTGCTACTTCCGCTGCAAATAACCGCTATTTACTTGTCTTCATCGACAATTTCTCACGTTACTGTGAACTAATCCCCATTCCTGATAAGTCAGCACTAACCATTGCACGAGCTTTCTTAGAGTATATCATTTGTAGACATAACACGCTCGATGAATTAGTCTCTGACAACGGAACTGAATTCAACAACTCGTTGCTACAATCAATTTGTGAAACTCTTCAAGTGAAGAAGATTAACGTCTTACCTTATAGGCCGCAAGCAAATGGTATCACAGAGAGACTAAATCGCACTATTCTAAATATGCTCCGTGCCACTCTCACCACACACTCATTAGACTGGGATGAATGGATCCCCATTATTCAAATGGCTATCAATAGCACTTACCACAGCACTTTAGGTGACATTCCACACTTCATTCTTTATGGTGAAGACAGAAGGCTCCCCTATGAGCTTATTGAACAGAACCCCCCTCCCCCTCTATACACAGATGACTTTGTAAGATTGACTATTGCTAGAAAACAGGAAATTTACAAACAAGCACGTGAACACCTACAAGTCGAGCGGGACAAGATTATAGCCCAACAACATCGCCTCAGCCGACGTAAAGATATAGACATTGGTGTATTAGTTTTTCAAATTCGCTATTGGACAAGCGTTCCTCCTATGCCAAAGCCACCAAATTTGCGGACCATTTCGTGTAATACAAGTCAGAAATAATAAAGCCCTTTGCAAATCACTCATTAATAGTGCTCAGTCATGGTTCCATTTCGATACGCTTAAGCTTGCAAGCAAATACTACGAAAACGAATTCATCAGACTCCACCCTAGTGACACTAACATATCTCCTCCCACAGATGGTCCTCCCTCTGTTATTGCTGATCGTTAGCTTCTCGTCCGCCTCCCTTCCCGACAAATACTTACTACGCCCGGTTTTCAGTTGTAGAAAATGTCGGTCTTTGTACCTTGTAAATAACTACGCTGATATATCACTAGCTTGTCTACCCTTTCTGGCGTCTATAACACTGCATCGACTCACTTGTCTCTGATTAGCCAGTCTAACCGTACGATACAAGATGATACATTACTAACCGCTAATCAACGCATGGCTTTAACTTCCTTCCTTAACGTCGCCCGCGCTGACCTTCTCCCCTTCAAAGATAGGACACCGCGCCCCCCTGCCCGCCGTGTCCGCCGTGGCTGGTTCGATGCCGTGGGTGACGTGACATCGTACTTGGTCGGCGTTGCCACCCATGCTGAGCTAGACGCTCGCTTTGATGCTTATGAAAAATTCTTTGGGTTCAGTGGTTTCACGCATTACAGGAACATTTGACACCATTCACTCCATCACAGGCACAGTAAATTCTCTCAGTAAAGCTACGCGACGCCTGGCCATAGGCATTTCAAGCAACGCAAATGCTTTGACTAAAGAGCAACATTTCTCTATCTTACTAGCCCAGGTGTCCCTTTACCAATCTCGCGTCCAGATCTTCATAGACCATCTAAACTCGCTCATTCACGACTTTATTCTCGCAGTTCATGGTACCGTCACGCCAACCCTCTTACCTCCTCCCGCCTTACAACCATTCTTGTCTAACATTTCCACATCCACTACATTTAAGCCACTTTTCTCTATTTCAAACTCAACTCTGCTATACTCCCAGCTTACGTCATTCCTAACCCCTCAGGGACTATCCATATTTGTTCCTCTATTACCTGATGTCTCCTATACAGGATATAACGTTCACCCATTCTCTGTCGTCATCGACCAACTTGCCTACACATTAGCCACATATGTTTCCTTCATCCTTATGTCAAGCGACCACAAATTTATCTCTCCAGCCCCTCCTCGCCTGTAAAGGGTGAACCTCTCTTGTTCGGATGCTCTCCCTGGTGTAAAGGTGTGTTCAGGTGCTCCTATCCCTGAAAGACCTTATTTCCGTCACACCTGCCCTCGTGCCCTAATTACAGGTCAACATGTGCATTCATCTTGCATGTATGACCAGATAAGCACTGACTCCGACCCATTCATCCTTACGCTCCCCGATGCTAACATACTATACTTCACTTCAACACAGATTAGTTTAATATGCAATAACACACACAAAGACATGAAAGTCGTTGATGCTTTCTTCCTCCCTCAATTCTGCCAACTCAATTCCGAGCGCCTCACAATACGCCCATCCCGTCGTTTTTTGTTTGATTACCTTCCACAGTCTCCATCCTTAGATCCTGTGTCACTGTCGTTTCCCACTGTTAATGTCTCTATCCCTGATGTAAACATCAGAATGTTACCCAATTTCACTGATCAGCCTGTGGATTCCTTCATCGACTTCATACCCTCTCATCACGTCACCTTTGGATTTCCTGTTCTAACAACACTTGTCGGTATCCTCCTTGTATTCGCCGCATTCTGTTTTTATCGTAGATTTGTTATAAGAAACCTCAACAGAAAGGTTTCCGAGCCTGTAAGTGCTAACCATCCTATAGATTAGCACCCGAAAGCGATGCTCCTTTTCTTTGGTGTATGTTTTGTTCATTATTGTACTATTTGCTTTGTTGTCATTATTCAGATTTCCTTGCCTCTCTTGTTCACTGTTTTTCATTACCTCGCTATTTTGCTATTTATCTGTCATATGTACTATATTTTAGGCACATCTCTTGTTTATCATGTATTTACTGTTTTTTGGTATTATTATCCTATCTTAGACCATATTCTCCCGCGTTATGTGTCTTACTCTGAGTACTCTCACTACTTTGTATTCTTATATATGCCCATATATGTCAGTGTTTGCATTATGTATACGATATTTATGATCTATGTTATGATATATATATATGTGTTATGATATTTTACTTAGCTAGTTGTTTGTGCCTTGCATTTACTCTGACATACCGTGTGTGCGCCGGAGACCGGCGCGGTAGCGTGGCAGAGCGGTGAAAGCACTGCACTCTGTACATTGCATTACTTGTAACGCTGTATCTGAGAACAGCTGATTAAGTTCTGTTATCCAATATATATAATTGTATTTGCATTCATATAGCTGTACTGATTATTTTAGTCTTAATGTCTTGTTCTATAAATATATATCTACGCTCCTCGCAGGCCGCCCAAGCGCGCCACGCCACGCCTTTTCATGTAAACAGTACAACCACTATACTCAGAGAACCTATTCTACAAACCATATAAAGCAATAGATATAGGTCTACATTGACGTCACGTAGGAATTCATATGACGTCATGTAACAAGCCTACGGGCCTGAGTATAGTGCTCCCCTCGAAAGTCTCACCAGACAAGGGGGACACCGAGGGAGTTACCATAACTCCACTGTACCATTGCTGCCCAAGAATAAACCCTGTTAACCTGAACTTCGTCTGGACTTCTCCTCGCTACCACGATGTCATACCGACACCTTTACCTGAGATTGCTGAACGAGACTCTGTCGAGAAACGCCTGCTGACCGCACAATTCGGCCACCTTACAGAGAGAAGGAGAGAAGGAGAGAGAGAGAGAGAGAGAGAGAGAGAGAGAGAGAGAGAGAGAGAGAGAGAGAGAGAGAGAGAGAGAGAGAGAGAGAGAGAGAGAGAGAGAGAGAGAGAGAGAGAGAGAGAGAGAGAGAGAGAGAACGAGAGAGAGAGAGAAGGAGAGACAGAGAGAGAGAGAGAAGGAGAGAGAGAGAGAGAGAGAGAGAAAGAGAGAGAGAGAGAGAGAGAGAATGAGAGTGTGTGAGAGAGGAGAAAGAGAGAGAGAGAGAGAGAGAGAGAGAGAGAGAGAGAGAGAGAGAGAGAGAGCGAGAGAGCTAGAGCGAGAGAGAGAGAGAGAAAGCGAGAGCTAGAGCGAGAGAGAGAGGGAGAGGGGAGGGAGGAGAGAAAGAGAGAGACAGAGCGAGAGAGACAAAGAGGGGGGGGAGAAAGAGAGAGAGAGAGAGAGTCGAACTCAAGCGCAGTATAGAAACAACCAACAAAACAGCATTTTACAAGCTCATCCCTTTCAGCCATTCCCCAAGGGACGCCCTGACCGCACTAAGACCTCACTGTCGCTCCGACACCTGCGGATCTGAGATCCTATCAGCTGCGGGCACTCCCAGGGGACCAACCAGATGTCACGAGGACCCACCCCAAGCCGCGCCGGCGCGTATGCAGGTGAGCCCTGGCCTAATTTTGGAAGTTCCCTGCGTCGGCCAAGCGGCCCGAGTCCTCCTCGCAGCTGACCTTTGACCTGTTCCCCGAAGGAGAAGGCAGATCACTCATATCAGAGCATCGCCTTCTCCCTGTGCTGCTCTAAGCGACGACCGTATGATTTTAACTGTCGCTAATCTCTTCGCTACCGCTTTAATAAAAAAGAGAAAACGCCCTTGACTTTTGCTGAAGTCCTTTTGTGAGCACCCCTCACAGAGAGAGAAAGAGAGAGCGAGAGAGAGAGATACATAGTACTCGTGTCACGCATGACACGTCCGTATGTGCAGTGAGGCTGTACATGAAGGTAAAATGAATAATAAATAAACTGAAAATACAAAGATGAGTGTTTCCAGAATCAAACTTTAACACCCACCAAAGTGAGGGTGTTGGGCCAAAACAGTGTCCAAATTACTGTCAGCTAGCAGGAATTGGCATACGTGTAGTCCGACCCCTTTACGCTCCAGAACGACGACCTATATATTGGAAAAAAAAGAAAAAAAAAAAAAAAAACGCCCCCTCCCCCGTCTCTCTTTCTCCAACTTGCTTCTGCTTCCCCACCTGGCCTTTCCTCTATCCCACCCTAAGCTTATCTCCCTCTTAGCTAACTGTCAACCCTGATCTCTGTCCTACACTCCCCTCTCGAGAGAGAGAGCGCCGTCGGCCGGTCGGCCTCCCTCACCCTAGTGTGACCTCGCCCCAGAAACACGCCTGCCTGGCAAGACGTCCAACTAGCTACGCGTTACCAAGTAAAGATCACCATATCCGCGTGTACCGTCATCTCCCAATAAAGAAATCAAAAAGACAAATTGTATGGTACATGTGTTCAAACTCACTAACTGATACTGATTTACTCATAAGTGATACTTACGTCTCGCACAAATATCATGGGTCCGTGAATCTCGCGGTCTGGTTGGGGCGCCGAGGCGGCTCCAGAGACTTCATCCTGGAAAATTAAAAGATAAATTGAAAATAAATCATATAAGTGTTTGCGTGTAGCAGATATACACAATAAATATACAGGACAGAAACCTGGCTCACAACCCTGAAAAAGAGAAAGAGAGAGAGAATGAGAGTGTGTGTGAGAAAGGAGAAAGAAAGAGAGAGAGAGAGAATGAGAGTGTGTGTGAGAAAGGAGAAAGAAAGAGAGAGAGAGAGAATGAGAGTGTGTGTGATAAAGGAGAAAGAAAGAGAGAGAGAGAGAATGAGAGTGTATGTGAGGAAGGAGAAAGAGAGAGAGAGAGAAAGAGAGAGAGAGAAAGCGAGAGAGAGAGGAAGAGGGGAGGGAGAAAGAGAGAGAGAGAGTCAAACACTTTATTCCATAAATTACGATGAGAGAGAGAAGGGGAGAGAAAGAAAGAGAGAGAGAGAGAGGGGAGAAAGAGCGAGAGAGAGTGTGTGAGTGTCATGAAACATCTTCACAATTATGGCGCCCGAACAGGGACCGGCGTCATGAGAGTAAAGTTTTGTTATTGATGGCTAGTATGAAGGATAGTATTTTGAAGTAATACTCAAATTTGTTACCATGGCGACATTAGAAGATTTCATTAAATTAGGTAAGGAGATAGGATTAGAGGGAGAAGAGTTGAAAGATTTCGCGTTAACGAAAGAGAAAGAATTGAAAGAAGAAAAACAATATCAACGTGATGAACGAGCAAAAGAAAGAGAAAAGGCATTGAAAGAAATGGAAATGCAAGATTTAGAGAAGCAGCGGGCGCATGAAATTGAAAAGCTAAAGCTAGAAATTGAAAAGGTGAAACTGAACGAAGGAACTGAAAGAATTTTGAAAACCGAATCTGTTTGTGCACCAAAATTTCCAAAACTACCAGTGTTTAACGATCAGTTAGACAATATCGATGCATATTTGTTGCGATTTGAAAGGTTTGCAACAAATGCAGGCTGGGATAATAATGTGTGGGCAGTAAGTTTATCATCACTGTTACAAGGAAAAGCGTTGGAAGCTTATCAGCATTTGTCTCCCATCGAAGCAAGAGATTACGATGCTGTTAAGGGAGCTTTGCTTAAGTGTTTCCAGTGTACAGCTCAAGGTTATCGTTCAAGGTTCAGGAGTGCTAAGTTTTTCAAGGGCGAAACGGCTATGCAGTTTGGTAATCGGTTAAATAATTATTTGAGACGGTGGATTGATTTGTCAGGAGGAGAGAAATCATATGATGGATTTAGTGCTCATGGAACAGTACATGAATGCGTGTGATAAAAGTATGGTATTATTTTTGCGAGAACATGATGTAAAGAATTTTGAAGATCTGATTCGCTATGCAGAGTTGTATGTTGAAGCGCATGGAAATCCGAGCAAGAAGTTGGTAGAACGAGATAATAGGGTTGTAAAGGATGTGTCGCACAGCGAGTCTAGAGTCCAAGATGCGTCAAGTGGCGGAGGGTCTGTTGTGCGTAAGGAACAGTTTCGTAAGTGTTTTGTGTGTGGTGGTTCAAACCATGTGTCGCGTGATTGTTATTACAAATATGGTGCGAGACCTAAGGATAAAGTTGTGAAAGGTAAGGGTGAGAATACGGCTGCTTTTGCTGCTAAGCATGGAAGGTTGAATGTTGCGAAAGGTGAGGTCGAAGGTGTAGCTGTAGAAGTGTTGCGAGATCAAGGGTGTGATACTGTTCTGGTCAAAACTAGTCTAGTGCCCAGGTGCAAATTTACGGGAAGGTATGTCAGTGTTAAAATGGCAAATGGCATGATTTTCACCTATCCGGAAGCTAAGATTCGAGTTAAATGTCCATTCTATGTCGGAAATACTTTAGCCGCTTGTTTGGAAAATCCTGTGTATGATTTAGTAATAGGTCAAGTGGAAGGGGTTAGACAAGATGAAACGGTCAAATTAGGAGCAGTAACAACTCGTCAGCAAGAAAAGCAAAAGATAAAATTAAATCCGAAATTAAAAGTAAAAGAAGTGCTTGCTGTAATGAAAGATAAAGATTTAGCTCAACAACAGAGAAATGATGCAACGTTGAACAATGTGCGAAAGTACGCGGAAATCAGAAGGCAGTTTAAGAAATCTGATAATGAATATCACGAATTCGTTTTAAAGAAAGGAATTTTGTACAGAAGAGTAGTTCACGCAGATAATGTCACTGAACAGATAGTTGTACCGTGTGAGTCGAGAGACGCAGTTATGGATACCCTAGTCTATTAATGTCAGGTCACTTGGGAATAAAGAAAACGCTTATGAGAATTCAAAATAAGTTCTTTTGGCCCGGTATGCAATCTGAGGTAGCCAGGTTTTGTCGGTCATGCGATCCATGCCAGCGTACCGTAGACAAGGGAAGAGTGTCACGCGCGAAGCTGGGTAGAATGCCGATGATTACCGAACCATTCCAGAGAGTGGCTGTAGATATCGTTGGACCCATTGAACCGCGCGCAGATGACGGGTCACGCTACATTCTTACTATTGTAGACTACGCCACACGTTATCCCGAAGCCATTCCGCTAAAGAACATTGAAACTATAAGTGTTTAGTAGAGTAGGAATACCCAAGGAGATCATGAGTGATAAGGGAAGTCAGTTCAGGTCAGATGTGATGAAGGAATTTAATCGGTTGCTATCGATAAAAGGTATTAGCACAACACCGTATCATGCAATGTGCAACGGATTAGTAGAGAGGTTTAACGGGGTGCTAAAGAAAATGTTAAAGAGAATGTGCGTTGAGCAACCGAAGCAATGGCCTAGATATATCGATCCATTATTATTTGCATACCGTGATGTTCCCCAGTCCAGCACAAAGTTTTCCCCTTTCGAACTCATCTATGGCCATACCGTTCGAGGGCCACTTAGCTTGTTGAAAGACTTATGGGAAGCGGACGAGCGAAATATCAAGGACGAGACTAGGACCGCATATGAGTATGTAATTGATTTGCGAGATAAATTAGCGGAAACCTGTAAATTGGCGCAGGAAGAATTGCGGAAGGCAGGTGATTCTTATCAGTATTATTACGATAAGAAGGCGAAGGACAGGTACTTGCAGGAAGGCGATAAGGCTTTGCTACTATTACCTACTAATAGTAACAAGTTATTGATGCATTGGCGAGGTCCATTCGAGGTTGTAAAGAAAATAAATAAATGGAATTACGTGATTAGGGTTAACGGTGTTGATAAGAAATTCCACATCAACATGCTTAAGCGCTATTATGAACGCGACGAATGCAAAGGCAAACGATCGACGGGCGAGCGAGGTCATGATGACGCAGATGACGTCATGTCAGACGACGCCAAGGATATGAAAGTGGCGAGCGTTGCGGTCATTCGAAATGAAGAGGAGGATGGCGATGTTGATGTAATTCCTAATTATGTACAAACTGAGAATGTCAATAATGTTTGTGTAAACGCTGATCTTACGGAGCAACAGAAAGCCGATGTAGGACAGATTTTGAGTAAATTTCAGTCTGTTTTCACCGATGTTCCAGGTAAAACGAGCGTAATTGACCATAAGGTGAAACTTTATGACGAAAAACCCATAAGGAGCAAACCATACCCAGTCCCATTTGCGTTACAGAAGGGCATAGAGGAAGACGTGGAGCGTATGCTAAGACTCGGATTGGTCGAGTATTCAATGTCCCCGTATTCCACGCCGATGATTGCTGTGAAAAAGAAAGATGGCACCAATCGCTTGTGTCTAGATTTCAGGAAAATTAATAAGATTACTGTTTTTGATGTTTTGATGTTTTTGATGTTTTTGAGCCCATGCCGAATCAAAGTGCTATTATGATTAAAATTTCAAATAGTATATATTTTTCCAAAATCGATTTATCAAAGGGATACTGGCAGATACCGTTGAGTGAAGAAAGTCGTAAAGTAACTGCATTCCAAACCAGCAAGGGGCTATTACAGTTTACAGTCATGCCTTTCGGTTTGATAAATGCTAGTGCTACATTTAATAGATTAATGAGGATCTTATTTAACGACATTGAGAATGTAGAGACTTTTGTCGATGATATACTCATACACACTGAAAATTGGAAAGATCACATAAAAACTTTAGAATGCGTATTAGCAGTAATTAAGAAGGCAGGATTAACAGCACGTCCGAGTAAAAGCGAGATCGGAAAGTCGAGCATCGAATATTTAGGGCACTGCGTGGGGAGTGGCGTTTCGTCTACCACCGACGATAAGGTAAACCGTGTTCTCAGCGTGGCTATACCGCGAACGAAGAAGGAAGTTAGATCTTTTCTCGGGTTAACTGGATATTATAGACAATATATCGCTGATTACGCTACCATTGCGTCACCTCTTAGTGATCTTACGAAGAAATCCGTACCGAATAAAGTATCATGGGAGATTTGTCATCAAGATGCTTTTGATAAATTACGGAAAGTTCTTGCTAACAAACCCATATTAAAACTTCCAGACATGAGTAGACAGTTCATTGTGCAAACAGATGCATCAGACATCGGGTTAGGCGCAGTACTTCTACAGGTGTGGGAAAACGAGCGATGGCCGATCATGTATGCCAGTCGTAAGCTGAAGGCGGAGGAAAGGAACTATAGTGTAGTAGAAAAGGAGTGTCTAGCGATCATTTGGGCTATGAAGAAATTTTATCAGTATCTGTACGGCAAACATTTTACCGAAACAGATCATCAGCCCCAAAGTATTTGCAAACGTCCCGTCAGTTAAATGCAAGCTGCCAATGAGATGGGCCATGCATTTGCAACAATTCAGTTTTAGCGTTAGAAGCATTAAAGGAGTCGATAATGTCGGTGCTGATTGCCTCAGTAGACTAGGAGTTTGAGATGGACTATCAAGAAATTTGCAATTTCTTATTTTAGCGGGGAGATAATTGTCATGCCATCTCAAACGGCAATTGTCATGGCAGTGCAAATGAGCGGTTTAGAGGTAAATCAGTGCAAGCGAGTAGTTTGTGGTGGTGACGTCATTGCTGTTTGCGTT
>BOPN01002209.1:45000-50000 GCA_017312705.2 Penaeus japonicus
AGGGGGCTTCCCAAGGGCTCTCTGGACCTTCTTTAGGCTCCAAGGTTTTTCGTTGTTGTTGAGGTTATTCGTATTGAGAGATTTGACGATCGCTGATACCTCTGCTAACAGCCTGACTGACCTGGCCCTTGGTGATATCCTCTGGATACTCGCCAATACCTGCTTGCAGCTAGCGAATTATTTACCTGTTTAGAGAACACGTAAATAATTCGCGACGCACTGTGTAAGTGGATTGTCTTACTGCGAGGGATCCGGTCAGGCACATAAGGGTTATACCCGCCTGACAGGGCCTTGTGCCTGCCCGGCCCTAACACACAAAGACAGTTCAACTTCACAGTGTGCTTTGAACTTTCTGATTCCACAACCGCACCTTTCCAAGTCCTGTCATTTTGATTAGCTTTTTGCTAGCCTCCATCCCCCCTTTTCCCATCATCCATCATCCTCGAGCTATGGTATCATGGGTCACATGATCAAATTAGCATATTCTGGGGGGCCCATCTCCTGTGAGGTGGCCCTCCAGAAAATCTTCACCATAACAGAGGTAGCCGTGACTCACTGCATTAAAGTTCACAATGGTTACAAGGTTGTTGTTGCTAGGCAAGAACAGCTGACTCCCTTCCTGACGACCGATGGCCAGAGGAAACTCGCGGCCGCAGGCTTTAAGCCTCTTCCTTCTCCCGAGACCAAGGCTAAGTGTACGGTCGTGGCTAAGAAGGTCGATAAGACCATCTTACCACGATCGGCTGAGTCTATTCAGGCCGAGGTTAGCTCCATGAATGACGTCACTGTGGTGGATGTTTACAAGCCACCCGAGTCCCGGATCGTGAAGATCCGATGCTCTGCGCCCGAGGAGGCACAGAAACTCCTATCTCGTGGGATCGTGATGTTCCACACATCCGTCCCCCCTTACAACATAGAACCTGAGTGTTTTATTCAGGTTGACCAGTGTCTGAAGTGCTACAGATACAATCACCTCAAACACACCTGTACTCTCGAAGCCAGGTGCAGTCGCTGTGGCGAAGAAGGTCACTTCTTTGCCAATTGCAACAAGCCCACCAAATGTTGCAATTGTGGTGGACAGCACGTCGCCGTCAGCGGGTCTTGCCCCACACGCAAAGACATCATCAAAAATAAACGACAAGCACTAAAAACACAAAACAATAACACAACATACGCAACAGCAACACGACCCTTACAAACATCCACTCCCTCCAGAACACAAACAAACACCGCGATTCCCTCGGGAAGAGCTATGCCGCCCCAGCCTCACTTCCCTCAGACAAACACCTTCACTCCAAACACCGACCCGAAAATACAAGCTATACTCCATGTGGCCTTGATTGCCGCCAGATACAACGCCAAAAAATTCGCAAACATCGTCCCTATACTCCTACAGAAAAACGGTTTCCCGAGCATAGTAATTCCCGAGGAGATCTTCGAACACGAGAACCTATACATACCTGAAGTTCACACACAAACAAACACAAACACCACAGATAGAGTGGCGCCCATTTCACAGCCACAGCCCTCTACCTCTCACGAACAACAGCCACTCCCACAACGTAAACAACGAGAAACTAAACATGAAAAAACTACCCTTAACACACCTGAACAGAAACGCAAACAAATCTCACCACTAAACAAACACACCAAAAAAGACAGAAAAGACCCGTCGCTCCCGGCCTCCGGGGTCCACGACAACACCATCCTGTCGGACTCCTCCAACAGCAGCATCGATGTCGAGCACGTTGACGTGCACGACATGGGTGCTGCTGCGTGTCCCGCCCCCCTGGCAGGGGCGGGACCAGTTCTCCCTGACAGGGGAACACTCGAGGACGAGGAGGAATGTAGGTGGTGGCGAGGATAATAGGACCGTGAGGGGTGTCTATTTCTACTGCCATAAATTCAGAGGAAAAAGTTATGAAAAAGTTTGTGTTTTATGTTTTGTTTTACAGCAATTGCTACCAAATCAGCATCTCTTCCGTTTGTTTTGTTAGATGTGTAGGTGTTATAGGTGAAGATGCGAAGGGAATGAGGGTGCCTGAGAGAATGAAAAGGCGTTAATAAAGGGATCTTGCAATCAAGTCTAATTTGTCTGTAATGATTGGAAGTTCGTTTCTTTGTTAGTGTCCAGGTACGTTGTGATGAATGATTGTAAGTCTTGAAAATTGGCGAGTAACGTGTGAGTGGTGTGATGCAGCCATAGTGTTAGTTGGATGTGTTATATATCCGTTCTTTAGGTGTTCAATTTGTGTTGTTTTAGTTTTTTCATATTTGAGTAAGATAGTATGTTTCCCTCACTGTGTTCTGGTGCTTTTGTTCGTGAATGTAGTTTTTTAATGTTTTTAGTTTTTAGTCTTCTCATCCATTTTACTGTTCCTCTGTGTATCTCGTGTGCAAGTTGTAGTTTGTTGAGGTGTTTATGCCGTCAGGCTCCGTTGCAAAGACGGATGCCACATGTCTCTGGGTTGAGGTCATAACCATCTCGGTGACGCCAGGAGTGGTTATCGGCCTCGGAGTCTGTGGGTTGTGTGCTTGTGTGGTTTTGGGTCTGACAGCGCGTGTTTGTTTGTGGGCGGTGTGCCTGGTGGTGTTGGGTTGGCGTGAGAGGTGATTGTGTCAGGGTGAAGATCGGTGTTGTGTTTGGCGTTGGGTGTGGCGTTATGTTTGGTGTGGGTCGTGGAGTGGGTGTTGGTTTTCTCTGTGGTGCAGCGTGGTGTTCTGCCTCTGGTGCGTCCTGTGGACCGAGGCAAAGGTTGTGAGTTGTGAGGCTGGTATGTGTGTGTGTGGTGAGGTTGTAGGTGCGTGACTGTTGTTTCTGTGGTTGTGTTAGTGAGGTGAGGTGCAGATGACGCCGAAGATTCCATGAGTCCCCGTTCCCCAGATCTAGTGACGGCAAGGTTGTTATCGTCAAATACCTTTTTATTAATTGGCGGAAGCCTAATTCCAGGTTCATGATATTTGCAAGTGAGCGTGGATGAGGGCGGTCATAATGCCTACAGAGAGATTATCTGGCAGTTGCAAAATTACTTGAGGTCTTTTTTCATAAACTGTATTGCTCTCCTTCATTTCTTTGATTAAGGGTTTGAACCAGGCGTTCTGCGTAGCATGCCAATATTATGCTTTACGGTTACTCTAACTTTTTGATTGGTATTTCTTTTCAATTTCTTTTTTAGTTGCCTCCGAGATTTTTTGATGGCCTCCTTCCTTACTAGGCAGGGGTGTTATGATTCTGTGCCCTTCTCCTGCAGTTTAAACTTGCAACGCAGCTGTTGGATTTGCGGTCTATAGTTATGATTAACACTTGTCAGAGCAGAGGCGGAGAAGTTTGGTCTTTGTCAGGGCGGGTAGCACTAATACTCATATTGCCATTGCATGCTGTGTTGCATTTAATGAATCTTTCAGGTTCTATTTGACGAGGGCTTATGAAAATATGAAAAAGGTATAGACCTTTTTCTTGTACTTTGGCAGCAGAGAGGTGGTCTGAAAACTGGATTTTCATGAGGTACCTATTCTTCATAATGAAGATGTTATCAATCTTAGTACCTGGGAGAGTTCTCTCTATTTCTTCCTTAATGGAGTCTGTGGTCTCTTTCACGAGTTCTCTATCTAGGTGCTTGAGAACAAGCGTAAGCTTGGCTTTGAGCTCTGGTGGCATAATGGGTTCAAGCACGGTTTTGAGTGAGTGGGTGGTCAGGTGAGATTCTGCGATTCGATTCTCATCATAGGATGTGGAGTCAGTCGTGTGCGTGATCACCCCAGTCCCTGACCTCATCAGGCACAGGGTCTGCAGAGGCCCTGCCCAGCAGGGGTCGCCCGTCAGGTCGAACCTTCACTCTCATGGCGACATGAGGCATGAGAACTGACACGAGAGGAGGTGGTGATTGCCTACGCATACGACTCCGGGAAGCAGGGATTACGTCCAAACCACCTCGTCCCTTTTTTGTGAGGGCTTATAGAGGTATGTGGATGTTCCGGCCTAGTCAGAGGAGACCCTTACAGGGACCTATCCCTATCCCTACTCTCTAGAGTTGCAGATTTATGGAGATCTGCTGGTTCTGACCACCGCCCCAGCCCTCAGAG
The DNA here is from genome assembly GCA_017312705.2 of Penaeus japonicus. Taxonomy (NCBI): domain Eukaryota; kingdom Metazoa; phylum Arthropoda; class Malacostraca; order Decapoda; family Penaeidae; genus Penaeus; species Penaeus japonicus. The sequence continues at coordinate 49,084 of BOPN01002209.1, forward strand.
GAAAGACAAGCGGATTTCTCAGTACCTCAGAGTCTTCAGACTTTAACCATTATTGCCAAGCTCTGGTCTGAAGCTTTGCTGAGACTGGACTGCGGCCACTCCCAGGCGAATACCAGACCCCACAAGGGGAATCTCGTAGGCCCAGGAAGTACAGGAGAAGGCGAAGAGTGGGAGAGAACAGTGGTCAAAAGATAACTTGATCACAGGGCCAAGAATAAACGCGATGATAGCCGAAGCTACGCGAGTATTCGTGGCTGTTATTCGAGTTCTTGCAAACAAAAGGAGGTCAGCGGCAAATCAGAGTGGCCTGGTTGAGGTCGCGGAAGCCACGATAACTCGGCGGAGCCGTCTATGAGCGGTTATGAGTCAAACTGTTTCTGGGAGCCTGGGGCTGGCAGAAACAAAGTCTTCTTTCAGCAAATGAGTGCAAAATAAACAAAGTCAGGCTGGAGCTTGATTTTGATTTCTTTGTACCTTTATTGTTTGAAAGCTTAGTTTAACCTTGCAATTGCAATCCAGAGCTTACCTATTTATAGGCGCCCACCGTTGAAACTTTCCGATGGCGTTAGATGGCAACGGTTCCCACATCGTTGTCGGCCACTAGCTGGGGCTCACTCACCTGAGCTGGCGCCCGTGTCGGCCATAAAAGGAAAATCCTTATCGGTGTTACATCAAGGTATAACCACCGTGATGCCACCCAAAACTTCCGGAAAGGCTGCCAAGAAGGCCGGGTAGGCCAAAAGTCTATCACCAAGGGTGATAAGAAGAAGAAGCGCAGGAGGAAGGAGAGCTACAGCATCTACATCTACAAGGTGTTGAAGCAGGTCCACCCCGACACCGGTATCTCCTCCAAGGCCATGTCCATCGCGAACTCGTTCGTGAACATCTTTGAGGAAGGCGCATTGCAGCTGAGCTTC
>BOPN01002209.1:55000-97500 GCA_017312705.2 Penaeus japonicus
GCCAGACCCTCGTTTAACTCCGCCCCTTTCCACTGTGTAAACAAGGCCAGAGCTACGACACCTTTGATGACAGGTAACGATAAGATTCGGCTGTCACGTGGCCTTATCGTGCAACAGTGGTAACTAAAGACAGAAGCAAGCAAGTTGACAAGTTCCGTGACCTGACTTTATGCCGTTAACAAGGCGGGGGCTTGCTTGTGTTTGCACGGCGGTCAGTCGAGATAAGCGCGCCTTTGATGCCGCCGCCTCGCCGCTACATAGACGGAGGCGACGCGCTACAATACCTGGTGGGGCGCCCGCAATTTATTCAACTTGCAACTTACCTAGCAAAGTATCACCATGACCGGACGAGGAAAGGGCGGAAAGGGACTCGGAAAGGGAGGAGCCAAGAGGCATCGCAAGGTATTGCGTGATAACATCCAGGGTATCACCAAGCCCGCCATCCGTCGTCTGGCTCGCCGTGGAGGTGTCAAGCGTATCTCTGGTCTGATCTACGAAGAAACCCGTGGTGTCCTCAAGGTATTCCTCGAGAACGTGATCCGTGACGCCGTCACCTACACCGAGCACGCCAAGAGGAAGACCGTCACCGCCATGGACGTCGTGTACGCCCTCAAGCGCCAGGGCCGCACCCTGGGGCCTTAGCGTGCCTGCCTTACGGTGAATCGAGAGTTGCCATTCTTTTGCTAGGGACTGGTCTGGCAGACCATCTCATGACTGCCATTTTAGTTCGAATTTCCGATAGAAAACGATAGGCAGGTAGGGCGTCCCCCTTATCGTTCCCCTTAACCCCCATTTGCCTCGTCCTCGTCTTGGTCTTTATATTAGCTTCTGCTAAACTGACCTTGTTGCCCTTCATCATTCACCCACGCTATGACGTAACCCATGGGTCACATCATTAAATTAGCATACGATGGAGAGCCTCTTTCTTCTGAGGAGGCTCTCCAGAGGATCTTCACCCTCACTGAGGTGGCAGTCACCCACCTCTTTCAAGTCCACAAAGGCTACAAGGTGACAGTAGCCAAACCCGAGCACCTGACCCCCTTTCTTTCGGCCGAAGGCCAGAGAAAACTTAAAGATCATGGCTTTACTCCCGTCCCCTCTCCCGAAACGAAGGCAAAATGCACGGTCGTGGCTAAAAAGATCGACAGGACGATCCTCCCACGATCTGCTGAGTCTATCGCTCAGGAAGTATCCGCCAAGAACGCTGTCACTGTCCTTGACGTTTACAAGCCTCCTGAGTCTCGTATCGTCAAGATACGAGTCTCTGCCCCAGAGGAAGCACAGAAACTTCTAGCACGTGGACTCATGATGTTTAATACATCGGTTCCAACATACAACTTAGAACCAGAGTGCTTTATTCCGATAGAGCAATGCCTAAACTGCTACCGCTTCAACCATAATAAACACACATGCCCACACCCACAAAGATGCTCTCGTTGAGCTGGCGAAGGTCACTTCTTTGCCAAGTGCAAAGAGAGCATCAAATGTTGCAACTGCGAGGGTTCTCACGTCGCAGTTAGCGGATCCTGCCCTAAACGAAAAGCAATCTTGAAAGCAAACCGAACTGAGATTAGGGAAAACAAAAACACTGCCCCCTCTTACGCCACAACAGCAGCCACTCGACCCCTTCAAACCAGTACACCCAGGCCGACCTCCTCGAAGACGACAATGCCCTTACCAGCCCCAACCACAAACGCCTTTACTCCAAACACAGACCCGAAAATACAAACCATCTTACACGTCGCTCTCATTGCTGCCAAATACAACGCTAAAAGATTCGCGAACATTGTCCCACTCATGCTACAAAGAAACGGATTCCCCAGCATTGTCATCCCAGAGGAGATCTTTGAAGACGACAATCTATACATACCTGAGTACGCCACAACCACCGAAACTAAAGCTACTGAGGCTACAAACACTAACTCAGTGCCTCTTAGCTCCACTCCACGACACCTCGTTTTGCAACCACCACCACAGCGCAAAACAGACGAAACCGCACAAGCACGCAATTCTACAAGAAACACTATCATAAACGCAAACACATCACGCCACCATCCAAGCATACGGAAACAGACAAGAAGGATCCCCCCCTTCCTGCTCCTTGTCACCACGACGACACTATCCTCGATGAGGATTCAAGCGATTCCGAGATCGACGTCGAGTTCGTTTCCGAGGTCGCGAACGAGCCCCTTCCTCCCCTTGAGGAAACAGGTCCCCTGCTCTCCTTCGGGGGACCCATGGGGCAGCGTGGGAGTATTGGAGATTGGTCCGCCGATTCCCAGGACTTCCGCCCTGTGTCCTGCTCGCAGGACTCTCTTCCTGACCTCGAACCGGCCATCGAGGATCGATTTCGGGACCGCTCCAGGAAGCGGGTTACGCCACGCAAGGTGAACCCAGGTAAATTGGTTTTGCCTTGAGTGACATGCTAACGATTGTACAAGCGAACGTAAGGTCTTTTTTCTCCATCAGAAACCTGTTTTACGACTTTCTAGAAGAAGAACGCCCCGATGTCGTCTTACTGAATTCTATAGACATCACGAATGGCTATAGTATTCGGCACTATGGATACACATCAAGGCAATCAAGAGACGGAGTGCACGTAGGGTCCTGTATTCTCATCAAATCCACCCTCAGCTTTCAGTTCATCACCACCCCATTCACTCACCCTGACTTCATGGCAGTCAGGATATTCACCCCACAGGGCTCTATTATCCTTTCCACTGCCTATGTCACTCCACCCCAGAGGGGACCTATCCCTATACTACACACTGTAGTTTGGAGACTTATGTAGGTCTCCCTTGTCCCTACTCCTGCACCCACCCTCCTGCCTGGCGGAATTGACGCAGCTCCGTCACGTGCCAGGGGAATCGTGGTTTAGCACGTGGAAGCGCTCCCTGGTCCCGAACCTGCTACAAGGGGGACTGGGGCTGCGCTCCTTGTCTGGACGAATACGAGGGGGGTCACCCCCGCAGGTCCTTCCAAGTGCCAGGAAGCAGAAGAAGAGAGTGGGAGAAAAAGGCGAACAAGAAGTCAGCTCTGACAATTTATAACCCCTGTCAACGGTAAGCTGACAGGCGCCGAGGAAGGGAGATATAAATTGCCAGAGTAGTGTTCAGGCTGGACAGCACCCACTACCAGAGAAGGCCTGGCCAGGGCCGCGGCAAACCACGGTTACCTGGCGGAGCACTCTGTGTAGTAAGCTTGTCAATGATATCTTTGGGTTTGGTTATAACTATAACCTTTCAGTCAGGTGAAGCTGCTTGCTGTCAGGGTCACTCACTTAGCGTGAGTGGTTGCTTCTTGCAGGTAAAGGAGGCAGGTGCGACAGGTGAGGTGGGCGTAATTGTGACACCCTTGGCGTGACCTGACTCTTACAGGTAAGGGAGGCAGGTGCGACAGGTGAGGTGAGGTATAATTGTCACCCCCTTTGCGTGACCTGACTTCCGCGAGCGTCGCGGGAGGGTCAGGTTGGTTGCTGCTGCTATCTGCCTTGCTGCTACCCTGTTGAAGTCTCTCCTCTGCAGGTCGATGATGTCGTCGTCCCGTCCTCCCGGATGATCCAAATTGCCGCGCCCCTAAGCCCTGAATTTATAGCAGAGCGGCCGGTCCCCAGCGGCGCGGCGTGTGGCTGCCAGACCCTCGTTTGACTCCGCCCCTTTCCACTGTGTAAACAAGGCCAGAGCTACGACACCTTTGATGACAGGTAACGATAAGATTCGGCTGTCACGTGGCCTTATCGTGCAACAGTGGTAAGTAAAGACAGAAGCAAGCAAGTTGACAAGTTCCGTGACCTGACTTTTTGCCGTTAACAAGGCGGGGGCTTGCTTGTGTTTGCACGGCGGTCAGTCGAGATAAGCGCGCCTTTGATGCCGCCGCCTCGCCGCTACAGTTCATGTTTTAGTTTGTGCTTTTTAAGTTCATTTTATTAGTTCTTTTATTCTCGTTTATGTTACTTAGTTTTTCGTTTGTATTTTATGTTTTTTAACTTTTAGTTCGTTTTAAATATTTAAGGTTTTTAGTTGTTGTTGTCCTGGGAGCCCTACCCTCCTACCCTACCCCCACCCTCACCCGCCACCCAACCTCTCCCACTCTCCTCTCTATCACCCCCACCCCCACCCTCACCCCTCTATGAGTTACTGTACTTCGACCTCACCCCCATCTCATTATCCTCTCGTGCCGTGAGTGACCCACATCCTAATCCTTACCTCACATCTCACTGGTTTCGGATTTCCGTCACGTGACACCTGCCGCTTGCACCCGTGCCATGACCGCGGCTCCTTTAACGGAAGGAGTGAACAACTCGCGAGCCGGGGAGGAGGTGTCACGGCCAGTGTTGATAATCCCGACGTGGTGACGAGCGCCAGAGCACATCACCCCGGAAGTCCTGCCGCCGACGAGGAGAAATCCTCGCTCGACGCGGGCGGGGGGGATAGCCTCTCGCGCTCGCACTCGTGCTTCATCCTCTGTCTCGAAGGTTAGCCGAGGGAACCACGGTAGTCGCGGCCGAAGGGCTGCGCACGGTGGTTCCGCAGATGGCGCCCGAGAGACCGCCTCCACACCTTCCCCTCCACCCTCGTTAGCCGAGTACACCTCTTACCTGGCCGGGCCCGCTCGCGCGGCTCACCTGGCCAGGTAAACAGTGTGTACAGATGGCGCGGGGCTTCCTCCCCCGACCTTTTCCCCCTTTCCACCGCCCTGTCAGCTATCTCCCCAACTATTACCCTGCGTGCTGGGTCAAGCCCCGGCTCTTTCTCTCTCACTATTATCATCTTTCTCTCCCCCCCCTTTATCCTTCCCCTATCCCGTCTTCCATCCCCCCGGCAACGGGTCTTCCCTTCAAGTTGATGATGATGATGATGCAATTTTTTAGGGCTCTCTGGACCTTCTTTAGATCCAAGGTTTTTCGTTGTTGTTGAGGTTATTCGTAGAGAGATTTGACGATCGCTGATACCTCTGCTAACAGCCTGACTGACCTGGCCCTTGGTGGTATCCCTGGATACTCGCCAATACCTGCTTGCAGCTAGCGAATTATTTACCTGTTCAGAGAACACTTAAATAATTCGCGACGCACTGTGTAGTGGATTGTCTTACTGCGAGGGATCCGGTCAGGCATATAAGGGTTATACCCGCCTGACAGGGCCTTGTGCCTGCCCGGCCCTAACACACAAAGACGGTTCAACTTCACAGTGTGCTTTGAACTTTCTGATTCCACAACCGCATCTTACCAAGTCCTGTCATTTTGATTAGCTTTGCTAGCCTCCATCCCCCCTTTTTTCCCATCATCCATCATCCTCGAGCTATGGTATCATGGGTCACATGATCAAATTAGCATATTCTGGGGGGCCCATCTCCTGTGAGGTGGCCCTCCAGAAAATCTTCACCATCACAGAGGTTGCCGTTACTCACTGCATTAAAGTTCATAATGGTTACAAGGTTGTTGTTGCTAGGCAAGAACAGCTGACTCCCCTTCCACGACCAGTGTGGGAAACTCGCGGCCGCAGGCTTTAAGCCTCTTCCTTCTCCCGAGACCAAGGCAAAGTGTACGGTCGTGGCAAAGAAGGTCGATAAGACCATCTTACCACGATCGGCCGAGTCTATTCAGGCCGAGGTTTCAGCCATGAATGACGTCACTGTGGTGGATGTCTACAAGCCACCCGAGTCCCGGATCGTGAAGATCCGATGCTCTGCGCCCGAGGAGGCACAGAAACTCCTATCTCGTGGGATCGTGATGTTCCACACATCCGTCCCCCCTTACAACATAGAACCTGAGTGTTTTATTCAGGTTGACCAGTGTCTGAAGTGCTACAGATACAATCACCTCAAACACACCTGTACTCTCGAAGCCAGGTGCAGTCGCTGTGGCGAAGAAGGTCACTTCTTTGCCAATTGCAACAAGCCCACCAAATGTTGCAGGTATTGGTGGTGGACAGCACGTCGCCGTCAGCAGGTCCTTGCCCCACACGTAAAGAAATCATCAAAAATAAACGACAAGCACTAAAAACACAAAACAATAACACAACATACGCAACAGCAACACGGCCATACAAACATCCACTCCCTCCAGAACACAAACAAACACCGCGATTCCCTCGGGAAGAGCTATGCCGCCCCAGCCTCACTTCCCTCAAACAAACACCTTCACTCCAAACACCGACCCAAAAATACAAGCTATACTCCATGTGGCCTTGATTGCCGCCAGATACAACGCCAAAAAATTCGCAAACATCGTCCCTATACTCCTACAGAAAAACGGTTTCCCGAGCATAGTAATTCCCGAGGAGATCTTCGAACACGAGAACCTATACATACCTGAAGTTCACACACAAACAAACACAAACACAGATAGAGTGGCGCCCATTTCACAGCCACAGCCCTCTACCTCTCACGAACAACAGCCACTCCCACAACGTAAACAACGAGAAACTAAACATGAAAAAACTACCCTTAACACACCTGAACAGAAACGCAAACAAATCTCACCACTAAACAAACACACCAAAAAAGACAGAAAAGACCCGTCGCTCCCGGCCTCCGGGGTCCACGACAACACCATCCTGTCGGACTCCTCCAACAGCAGCATCGATGTCGAGCACGTTGACGTGCACGACATGAGTGCTTGCTGCGTGTCCCGCCCCCTGGCGGGGCGGGACCAGTTCTCCTGACGGGGAACACTCGAACGCGGGGGCATCGGGAATTGGTCCGCCGATTCCCGAGACTTCCGCGTCTCCCGCGCCTCAGGAGTCACTTCCTGACCTGGCGAGCTCGCCAGAGTAGCCCACCTGGGCAAGGGTGCCGAGCTGTCGCCCCACGGGCGCGCTCGCTCCCGCTCTCGCTCCGAGACCCCCTTTCCACTGTGTAAACAAGGCCAGAGCTACGACACCTTTGATGACAGGTAACGATAAGATTCGGCTGTCACGTGGCCTTATCGTGCAACAGTGGTAAGTAAAGACAGAAGCAAGCAAGTTGACAAGTTCCGTGACCTGACTTTTTGCCGTTAACAAGGCGGGGGCTTGCTTGTGTTTGCACGGCGGTCAGTCGAGATAAGCGCGCCTTTGATGCCGCCGCCTCGCCGCTACATAGACGGAGGTGACGCGCTACAATACCTGGTGGGGCGGATGCAATTTTTATTCATTCATCCTGACTTCATGGCTGTAAAGCTATTCACGCAACAAGGCCCTGTAATGATTGCCACTGCTTATATCAGACCTAATTCAAATTTACCTCTTGCTGATTTCAACAAGCTATTTAGCTATAATAACCTCCCAGTTTTCTTTGCCGGTGACATCAACGCAGCACATCACGCCTTCCACCACACAAACAACAACGCACACGGTAGACAGCTCTTGTCTATTTTCCAAACAAAAACACTGCACTACATCGGACCCGACTTCCACACCGTATATACAAGCAGAGGTAAGGGTCGTCCTGATCTCGTTTTCGGGAACAGGGCGGCACTCGCCTACCACTCACACATACAACCTGGCCCGAACATCGGTTCGGACCACATACCCATGATTATCAAACTTTCTATGTCACCTATACAAAACAAAGAAACACCGTCATTCCGGTACAAAGCAAATTTCGGGACGATTTCAAATCATTTTTAGAAGCAGAAGATTTTGATTTTAACCTTGATGGGGAAAATTCCCTCGAAATAAATAGGCATTGGCAATTGTCTCTTCATGGATTTCTGCTGGCGTTTGCTCCATCCCCTAGGAGCGATACAAGGACAGAATATCCTTCATCCTTCTTAGAGAACAAAGCGTCTTCGATCTGCTTTAGGGACCTGTTTCCATTCATTGTAATTTGCAAATAGTCTGCACCGAGGAGGTGGACCTCACTTATCCACGAAACCACGTCATCGATAGTTTTGATAATGACCGCAAAATTTTTTGGCATAATGAATTACTAAAGTAGAATCAATCGAGTTCGTAATCCACGGGAATTTTGGCAGAAGATCCGCCAATTAAAAGGTAGTAATTTCCCTCCCTTCAATCACCTCCTCAAGGACAACATTCAATATTCAGATCCCGTGGATGTTATTAAAATTTTTCATGACTCACTGAAAACTGCATTCATCCGCATCAGCCTATCCCCTTTGCAAACGATAACGTAAATTTAATTAACACCTGGAGCCAGAACAACAGGATAGAAACAGAACCAGAGCAGATTATCCACCTGGGTAATCTGGACGACACGTGCGAACTCAGTGCTCCCATTTTGCTGGAGGAGGTAAAACAAATCATTAAGAGAACACCTCGAAAAGCTCCAGGCTCCTCACAGATAGGACGAGACGTATTAATTAATCTTCCCGACAACGTTTTACGAGCTATGACGCACCTGTACAATACTTCATTAGCCTCTGGCTACTATCCCTCACCTTTCAAAACTGCTTTGGTGGCCCTAATCCCTAAGCCACAAAAAGACTTATCTGACCCCAAGAATTACCGCCCAATTAGTCTACTCGAGACATTAGGTAAAATTTTTGAAAAGATCATTAATTCCCGACTAAGGCGGTATCTTGAAGACAATGACTTACTTTCTTCAAAACAATTTGGCTTTCGCTCCCATCGCTCGACGCAAGACGCTCGAACATACTGACGTCTTATTGCGTAAAACACAAGGACAGACATTTGAAGACAGTCCTCGTGACAAAAGATGTGGAGTTTGCGCCTTCGACACGGTCTGGAAGGCCTGAAGTACAAGCTGCACTAAATTCTTAATTTTCCTAAAATTCAAGAGGCTGTTATGCAGCTTCTTGGATGATAGAAAGCTTAAGTTAAAATTCAAAGGTAACATTTCGGATACCATTTGCATGCACGCAGGTGTACCTCAGGGCAGCATAATCAGCCCCACACTCTACATCTTATACACAAATGACCTCCCCGACCCCATTTACCCCGATTCACTGACGCTTCTTTACGCTGACGACTGGGCATCGGTACTAGCTAGACATGTTTCGCTGCCCGGTGTCGTCCGGCGAATTAATGACGAGCTCGACAAAGTCTCAAAATGGGAGTACAAGTGGCTTATCAAAACTAACGCGACAAAGACAAAAGTCCTCTTTATAAACCCTCGACACAATCCTCCATACGATCACATATACTTAAACTCTTTCGACAGACAACAAGCACCTCTCGCAACCACTCTCTCCTGCACTGTACTCGGTGTAAATTACGACTATATGCTTAGATTTCATAATCATATCAATCAAAAAGCCGCATTGGCTCGCAAGGCCTTACAATCGCTTCTGCGATTTCGCAGTGCTGCCCCGCGCACAAAGCTGCACCTCTTCAAAGCCATGATACACCCCCTTCTCACATACAACCCTCTTACACTCACACTCGCAGCACATACAAACAAGCGCAAGCTACAGGTCATCCAGAATAAAACACTCCGATGGGTCTACATGTCAAGTGGGACGACTTGTGTCGTCATCACGATTGCACGAGAGCTTCTGTGCTTCCCTGAACCTTCACTGGCGCAGGGGTGGTGGATAGACAACTCCACAAACTTCTATCTTGGTGCCCCGACTGGATAGGACCGATGTACACACAGCCTGGCTCGCTGAAGGGAGGAGCAGGCCTCGGCCGCGATCTTTTCTCTCTATGAATTGGGAGCAGGAAGAGGAGCCAGTTTTTTGAGCTAAATATTCATCCTTTTATCTATTGTGAACTTCTTCTACTTCCTTCCTATTCATCGGCCTTACCCTTCAATTCCCCCTTCCCTTGTTCAGTTTTAACCCTTTTACGCGTTTTTAGTTCTTTTTTACGTTCATTTTAAGTTCAGTTTTAATATGTTTAGTTTCTTTTAAGTCTTTTAGCTTAAAAGCTTAATTTTTTGCAAGTTGAGCGTGGGAACCTCCCCGCGGCCAGCCAATCACGCGCTGTAGCGCGGTTGGCCAGTCTGGGAGGTTGCCACCGTCTCCTTTATTAGTATTTTTTTCATTCATGTTTTAGTGTTGCCTTTTACCTCTTGTTTTTATATTTTTACGTTTTTACCTTGCTTTTAGTCTTACGCTTTTACCTTTTAACTTCGTGTTTCTTAGTTTGTTTTATGTTCGTTTTTACGTGTTCTGTTTTTGTTGTTTTTATTTGGTGGTTGTTGCCCCTATCCCCAGCCCACCTTTTAATTATCACTTATTAAAGTAAATTTCCCGTGAGAGAGAGCCCTTTCCCGTTTTTAAATCCCTTCTCCTTATCTTTCTGAGAAGCGACGACCTCACCCTCACCCCCATCCCATTATCCTTTCATAGCTCGAGCGTCCTCCATCCTAATCCTTCCCTTCCATCTCACTGGTTTCGGATTTCCGTCACGTGACACCTGCCGCTTGCACCCGTGCCATGACCGCGGCTCCTTGAGCCAAGGAGTGACAACTCGCGAGCCGGGGAGGAGGTGTCACGGCCAGTGATGATAATCCCGACGTGGTGACGAGCGCCAGAGCACATCACCCCGGAAGTCCTGCCGCCGACGAGGAGAAATCCTCGCTCGACGCGGGCGGGGGGGATAGCCTCTCGCGCTCGCACTCGTACTTCATCCTGCAGCCTCGAAGGTTAGCCGAGGGCACCACCGTAGTCACGGCCGAAGGGTAGTGCACGGTGGAGCCGCAGATGGCGCCAGACAGACCGCTCCCCCCCTACCCACCCTCGTTAGCCGAGTACCTCCTCACCTGCCGGGCCCGCGCGGGGCGAACGGACTGGTTAGCCAGTTCAGTCTGCCCAGCGCGGCTCACCCGGCCAGGGGAGGGGTGTACAGATGGCGCGGGGCTCCCCCCTCCACTCCCTCTCCTTACCGTTTCCGCGTCCAGTCAGCTATTCCCCCCTACTATTCCCTCGCATGCTGGGTCAAGCCCCGGCTCTTTCTCTCTTACTTATATCATTTTCTCTCCCCAACCTTATCCTTCCCTCCTATCCCCACTTCACTCCCCTCTTTTCTGATCATTTGCCTTTGCCTTGCAATTTTAGGGCTCTCAGGACCTTGTTAGGATCCAAGGTTTTTGTGGTTGTTAGCGTGTTTTGTTCTAGAGAGATTTGACGATCGCTGACCCTCGCTAACAGCCTGACCTGGCCCTTGGTGATATCCTCTGGATACTCGCCAATACCTGCTTGCAGCTAGTGGGTTATTTGCCAGTCTAGAGGACTCGCAAATAATTCGCGACGCACTGTACAGTGGATTGTTTTACTGCGAGGGATCCGGTCAGGCACATAAGGGTTAATTCCCGCCTGACAAGGCCTTGTGCCTGCCCGGCCCTAACAAATAAAGACAGTTCAACTGTACAGTGCTTCCTCTTTTTGAGACCATTACTCGCACCTTTACAAACCTGTCATTGATTAGCTTCAGATACACCCCCTCACCCATCATCTTCACCCTCACGGCATGTTATCATGGGTCACGTGATCACCATCATATTCTGGGGAGCCTATCTCCTGTGAGGTGGCTCTCCAGAAAATCTTCTCCATCACAGAAGTAGCAGTGACTCATTGCTTCAAAGTACACAAAGGCTATAAAGTTGTTGTTGCCAAGCAAGAACAACTGACCCCATTCCTCTCGATCATAAGGCCAAAGAGAAAACTCGCTGACTACGGTTTCAGACCGGTCCCCTCACCTGAAACGAAGGCTAAATGTACGATCGTGGCAAAAAAGATCGACAGGACAATCCTGCCACGATCGTGCGAAGCCATCCAGGCCGAGGTAGCGAAAATGAACGAAGTCAATGTCCTCGACGTTTACAAACCGCCCGAGTCACGAATCGTAAAGATTCGATGCTCGGCGCCAGAGGAAGCACAGAAGCTTTTGACTCGTGGGATCGTGATGTTTAACACGTCCGTCCCGACTTACAATATAGAGCCTGAGTGCTTTGTTCAGGTAGATCAATGCTTGAAGTGTTACAGACTTGATCACCTTAAACATACATGTAAATATGAGCAGAGATGCAGCAGGTGCGGTGACATACACTTTTGCTACCCGTAGCAAAGAAACCAAGGCGGCAATTGGTGGGGGCAACACGTCGCTGTTAGCGGGTCTTGCCCAAAGAGAAAAGACATAATTAAGACGAAAAGACAAACACTTAAACAAAACAAAAACACGACGACATACGCAACAATCACAAAACCCTTGCAAACAAGTACACCTACCACAAACAAAACAAACATCCCCTCAGGTACCACAATGCCTGTACCTCACTTCCCCCACACCTCACTTACACCTAACAACAACCCAAAACTACAAACCATACTACACGTTGCTTTAATAGCAGCCAAATACAACGCCACACAATTCAGCAAAATACTCCCCATCATGTTACAGAAAACGGTTTCCCAAGCAGTGTGATCCCTGAGGAGATCTTTACAGACGAAAACCTATACATTCCACAGTATGCACAAACAAACACAAACACTGAGGTCAGAGAGGCGACCATGACATCACCTCAGCCCTCTACCTCACACACACAGCTACACACCCCCAAACCACAACGCAAACAAAAACAAACTGAACAAGAAAACACTACAAAAACATCCGAGCACAAACGCAAACATACTTCACCACTAAACATGCACCAGAAGAAAGACCGAAAAGACCCGATGCTCCCGGAGCCCGCGGCTCCCCGGGTCCACGATAACACCATCGTGGACTCCGATAGTAGCAGTGGCTGCCTCGAGATCGATCTCGCTCCCGAGAACGATCTCGGGGAAGCCCTTCTGCCTGCCCCCCTTCTGGGGGCGGCAACAGTTCTCCCTGACAGGGGAACACTCGGGGGACGTGAAGTATCTGGGAATTGGTCCGCCGATTCCTGAATTCCGGCCCCCTCCCAGGAGTCCCTTCTGACCCGGCCGAGCTCGCGCCCGGCAAGAGGGCGAGACGTCCTCCCACGGGAGACACCCGTCCCTCGCTCATCGGATTCCGGGAGCAACAAACACCTTTCAAGGTCAAGCCTAACATCGCTCACTCTCCTTGATTGGTATGCTAACAGTCGTTCAAGCGAATGTAAGATCGTTTTTTGCTATTAGAAATCTTTTTTACGATTTTCTAGATCGGGAACGTCCTGACGTCGTTCTTTTAAATTCCACCTCTATTACTAACTCCTATGCTATTAAATACTTCGGCTACACGTCAAGACAATCACGAGACGGATTGTTTGTAGGGTCATGCATTCTCGTTAAATCCACCATCCATCACGAGTTCATTTCACCTCCATTCATTCATCAAGATTTCATGGCTGTAAAGCTATTCACCCAGCAAGGCCCTATAATGATTTCTACTGCCTATATCAGACCTAATTCAAATTTACCTTTAGCAGATTTTAATGCTCTTTCTCTCTTACTTATATCATTTTCTCTCCCCAACCTTATCCTTCCCTCCTATCCCCACTTCACTCCCCTCTTTTCTGATCATTTGCTTGCTTGCTTGCTGCAATTTTCCAAACAAAAACACTGCACTACATAGGACCCGACTTCTTCACGTCATACACAGGCAGAGGCAAGGGCCGCCCTGATCTCGTTTTCGGGAACAGAGCGGCACTTGCCTTCCACACACACGTACAACCAGGTCCGAACATCGGGTCGGACCACATACCTGTCATCCTTAAGCTTTCCACATCACCTATACAAAACAAAGAAACTCGGTCATTCCGGTATAAACAAGCAAACTGGGACGAATTTAAAAATTACCTTTCAGCAGAAGATTTTGATTTTGAGCTTAATGGGGAAAATACCCACGAAATAGATAGGCACTGGAACCATCTCTTTGCGTGGGGATCAGCTGCTATGCTGCACTCCATTCCAAGGGAGCGTTACAAAACACGCAAATCGTTTCATCCTCTGAGAGAACAAAGCGTCTCCTGACCTGCTACAGAAATCGTTTTATTCAAAGTTTGCATCGATTACATCGAGTCCGGTGGGACCTCTCTATCCTCAGAAACCATGTCATAGTTTTGATAATGACCACAGAATTCATTGGCAAAATTTAATTAAAGAAACAGAAGGCATGAGAGTTCGCAATCCACGGGAATTTTGGCAGAAGATCCGCCAACTTCGCGGTAGTAACTTTCCCCCTTTTAATCACCTCATCAAGGATATTATTATTTCGGATCCCGTGGATGTAATTAAAATTTTTCACGTCCACTGGCAATCTGTATTCTATCCACATCAACCCCACCCCCTTTTTATTGATCACTTTCAAACCATCACCACCTGGAGCAATAACAACAGGATAGAAACAGAACCAGAACAGATTATCCACCTGGATAATCTGGACGACACATGCGAACTCAGTGCTCCCATCTTGCTGGAGGAGATTAAACAAATAATAATGAGGTTTCCTCGAAAAGCTCCAGGCTCCTCTCAGATCGGACGTGACGTATTAATTCATCTTCCCGACAATGTTTTACGTGCTATGACGTATCTTTATAACACTTCATTAGCCTCTGGCTACTATCCCTCACCTTTCAAAACTGTTATGGTGGCCCTTATCCCTAAGCCACAAAAGGACCTTACCGACCCAAAGAATTAGCTTACTAGAGACGTTAGGTAAAATCTTTGAAAAAGTAATTAATTCCCGACTAAGGCGGTATCTTGACGATCACGACATGTTCTCTTCAAAACAATTTGGTTTTCGCTCCTATCGCTCGACGCAAGACGCACTGAACTTACTGACGTCTTCTGTAAACAATAAGGACAGACACTTGAAGACAGTCCTCGTGACTAAATATGTGGAGCGAGCCTTCGACACGGTCTGGCATGCTGGCCTGAAGTACAAACTGTGCACTAAATTTAATTTTCCACTGTGCACCACGAGGCTACTTTGTAGCTTCTTGGATGACTGTAAATTAAAGCTTAAATTTAAAGGCAAAGTTTCAGACACCATCGATATGCACGCGGGTGTACCTCGGGGCAGCATACTCAGTCCAACACTATACATCTTATACACGAACGACCTTCCCGACCCCATATTCCCCGATTCATTGACGTTACTTTACGCTGACGACTGTACTCACCTGGCCAGACATGATTCGTTGACAGGTGTCGTCCGACAAATCAAAGACGAGCTTGACATCGTCTCGAGATGGGAACACAAATGGCTTATCAAAACTAACTCGACAAAAATAAAAGTTCTTTATAAACCCAAGACACAATCCTCCTTACGATCCCATACACTTAAACTCTTTCGACAGACTACAAGCACCGCTCCAAACCAAACGCTCTTGCACCGTGCTTGGTGTAACTTTCGATTATATGTTACGTTTTCACAATCATATTAACGTATTAGCCGCGTTGGCTAGAAAGAGCTTACAATCGCTTCTTCGATTCCGATGTGCTGCCCCGCGAACCAAGCTGCACCTGCTCAAAACACTCATACTTCCACTCCTCACATACTCTCCACTCACACTTACACTCGCTGCACACACAAACAAACGCAAACTTCAAGTAATACTGAACAAAGCACTCCGTTGGATCTATAGTGTGAGCTGGGACGAATTCGTGTTATCATCACGATTGCACGAGCGGGCATCTGTGCCTCCTCTTAACATCCGTTGGCGCAGGCAGGTGTGTAAACAGCTGGACACACTTCGTGCATTTTCGCCCTACTGGATCGAGCGACTCACCGCCTTCCGCCAGGGGAGGAGGAGCGGTCTAGGCCGTGATCTCTTTTCTTTGGACTGGTCGGAGGACGTGGAGCCAGTCTTCTAGCTTGGCAGCACACTTTCACCTTTGTTTACTTCTCACACTTCCTTCTGTCTTTCTCACCTTCCCCCCTCCCCCCATCCTTACGTTTTTTAAGTTTGTTTTTATCGTTTGCGAGACGTAAACGCACCACAAGGTAAACACTGGCAACTGTCGTGAGTGAGGGAGCATCTGCGGCCCGTGATTGGCTGGCCTCGGGTGCCGCGTCGGGACTTTTTCCCTCGTGGAATTATTCCCGACGTGGCAACTGAGGCTCGCTACCTGCAGGCCTCAGGTGTGTACTCACTCGCTACTTTGTTTACGTCGCCAATGAGGGCTCTCTGGACCTTCTTTAGGCTCCAAGGTTTTTCGTTGTTGTTGAGGTTATCTCGTATTGAGAGATTTGACGATCACTGATACCTCTGCTAACAGCCTGACTGACCTGGCCCTTGGTGGTATCCCTGGATACTCGCCAATACCTGCTTGCAGATAGCGAATTATTTACCTGTTTAGAGAACACGTAAATAATTCGCGACGCACTGTGTAAGTGGATTGTCTTACTGCGAGGGATCCGGTCAGGCAAATAAGGGTTATACCCGCCTGACAGGGCCTTGTGCCTGCCCGGCCCTAACACACAAAGACAGTTCAACTTCACAGTGTGCTTTGAACTTTCTGATTCCACAACCGCATCTTTCCAAGTCCTGTCATTTTGATTAGCTTTTTGCTAGCCTCCATCCCCCCTTTTCTCATCATCCATCATCCTTGAGCTATGGTATCATGGGTCACATGATTAAATTAGCATATTCTGGGGGGCCCATCTCCTGTGAGGTGGCCCTCCAGAAAATCTTTTCCATAACAGAGGTAGCCGTGACTCACTGCATAAAAGTTCACAATGGTTACAAGGTTGTTGTTGCTAGGCAAGAACAGCTGACTCCCTTCCTGACCGCAGCCGCAGGCTTTAAGCCTCTTCCTTCTCCCGAGACCAAGGCTAAGTGTACGGTCGTGGCTAAGAAGGTCGATAAGACCATCTTACCACGATCGGCCGAGTCTATTCAGGCCGAGGTTTCAGCCATGAATGACGTCACTGTGGTGGATGTTTACAAGCCACCCGAGTCCCGGATCGTGAAGATCCGATGCTCTGCGCCCGAGGAGGCACAGAAACTCCTATCTCGTGGGATCGTGATGTTCCACACATCCGTCCCCCCTTACAACATAGAACCTGAGTATTTTATTCAGGTTGATCCGTGTCTGAAGTGCTACAGGTACAATCACCTCAAACACACTTGTACACTCAAAGCCAGGTGCAGTAGTCGTGGCGAAGAAGGTCACTTCTTCGCCAATTGCAACAAGCCCACCAAATGTTGCAATTGTGGTGGACAACACGTCGCCGTCAGCGGGTCTTCCCTACACGAAAAGACATTATCAAAAATAAACGACAAGCACTAAAAACACAAAACAATAACACAACATATGCAACAGCAACACGACCCTTACAAACATCCACTCCCTCCAGAACACAAACAAACACTGCGATTCCCTCGGGAAGAGCTATGCCGCCCCAGCCTCACTTCCCTCAGACAAACACCTTCACACCAAATACCGACCCGAAAATACAAGCTATACTCCATGTGGCCTTGATTGCCGCCAGATACGCCAAAAAATTCGCAAACATCGTCCCTATACTCCTACAGAAAAACGGTTTCCCGAGCATAGTAATTCCCGAGATCTTCGAACACGAGAACCTTTACATACCTGAAGTTCACACACAAACAAACACAAACACCACAGATAGAGTGGCGCCCACTTCACAACCACAGCCCTCTACCTCCCATGAACAACAGCCACTCCCACAACGTAAACAACGAGAAACTAAACATGAAAAAACTACCCTTAACACACCTGAACAGAAACGCAAACAAATCTCACCACTAAACAAACACACCAAAAAAGACAGAAAAGACCCGTCGCTCCCGGCCTCCGGGGTCCACGACAACACCATCCTGTCGGACTCCTCCAACAGCAGCATCGATGTCGAGCACGTTGACGTGCACGGCATGGGCGCTGCTACGTGTCCCGCCCCCCCTGGCAGGGGCAGGAATAGTTCTCCCTGACAGGAGCATCGGGAATTAGTCCGCCGATTCCCGAGACTTCCGAGTCTCCCACTCTCAGGAGTCACTTCCTGACCCTGGCGAGCTCGCCAGAGCTGCCCACCTTGGTAAGGGAGGCGAGCTGTCGCCCCACGGGCGCACTCGCTCCCGCGCTCGCTTCCGGGAGCCACAAACGCCATACAAGGTGAAGTCAAAGACCGTTCACTCACCTTGATTGGTATGCTGACGGTCGTACAAGCGAATGTAAGGTCATTTTTTAATATCCGGAACATTTTTTACGAGTTCTTAGAACAGGAAAGTCCCAATGTTCTTTTAAACTCTACCTCTATTACTAATTCCTATTCTATTAAACACTTCGGCTACACATCGAGACAATCACAAGACGGCTTGTATACAGGGTCCTGTATTCTCATAAAATCCACCCTCCATTTCGAGTTCATCTCACCGCCATTCATTCATCCGGACTTCATGGCTGTAAAGCTATTCACGCAACAAGGCCCTGTAATGATTGCCACTGCCTATATCAGACCAAATTCAAATTTACCTCTTGCCGATTTCAACAAGCTATTTAGCTATAATTACCTCCCAGTTTTCTTTGCCGGTGACATCAATGCAGCACACCACGCCTTCCACCACACAAACAACACACACGGTAGACAGCTCTTGTCTATTTTCCAAACAAAAACACTGCACTACATCGGACCCGACTTCTACACCACATATACAAGCACAGGTAAGGGCCGTCCTGACCTCGTTTTCGGGAACAGGGCGGCACTCGCCTATCACACACATAAAACCTGGCCCGAACATCGGTTCGGACCATATACCCATGATTATCAAACTTTCTATGTCACCTTTACAAAACAAAGAAACACCGTCATTCCGGTACAAAAAAAAAGCAAACTGGGACGATTTCAAATCATTCTTATTAGCAGATTTCGATTTTAACCTTGATGGGGAAAATTCCCTCGAAATAAATAGGCATTGGCATATCTTATCATGGATTTCTGCTGCCATGCTTCGCTCCATCCCCAGGGAGCGATACAAGGACAGAGTATCCTTTCATCTTTCTGAGAGAACAAAGCGTCTTCTGACCTGCTTTAGGACTCGTTTTATTCATAATTTAAATAGTCTGCACCGAGTGAGGTGGGACCTCACTATCCTACGAAAACACGTCATTGATAGTTTTGATAACGACCGCAAAATTTTTTGGCATATGATAAGTAAAGTAGAATCAACGAGAGTTCGCAATCCACGGGAATTTTGGCAGAAGATCCGCCAATTGAAAGGTAGTAATTTCCCTCCCTTTAATCACCACCTCAAGGACAACATCCAATATTCAGATCCCGTGGATGTTATCAAAATTTTTCATGATCACTGGAAAACTGTGTTCTATCCTCATCAGCCTATCCCCTTTGCTAATGATAACATAAATTTTATTAACACCTGGAGCCAGAACAACAGGATAGAAACAGAACCAGAGCAGATTATCCACCTGGATAATCTGGACGACACGTGCGAACTCAGTGCTCCCATTTTGCTGGAGGAGGTAAAACAAATAGTAAAGAGGTCTCCTCGTAAAGCTCCAGGCTCCTCACAGATTGGACGAGACGTACTAATTAATCTTCCGGACGTTTTACGAGCTATGATGCACTTGTACAACACTTCATTAGCCTCTGGCTACTATCCTTCACCTTTCAAAACTGCTATGGTGGCCCTAATCCCTAAGCCACAATAGACTTGTCTGACCCCAAGAATTACCGCCCAATTAGTTTACTCGAGACCTTAGGTAAAATTTTCGAACGAATTATCAATTCCCGACTAAGGCTGTATCTTGAAGACAATGACTTACTTTCTTCAAAACAATTTGGCTTTCGCTCCCATCGCTCGACGCAAGACGTACTGAACATACTGACATCTTATAGTGTAAACAATAAGGACCGACAACTCAAGACTGTCCTCGTGACAAAAGATGTGGAGCGAGCCTTCGACACGGTCTGGCATGCTGGCCTGAAGTACAAGCTGTGCACTAAATTCAATTTCCCAGTGTGCACCAAGAGGCTGTTATGCAGCTTCTTGGATGACAGAAAATTAAAGCTTAAATTTAAAGGTAAAATTTCGAATACCATTTATGCACACAGGTGTAATTCAGGGCAGCATAATCAGCCCCACACTATACATCTTATACACAAATGACCTCCCCGACCCCATTTACCCCGATTCACTGACGCTTCTTTACGCTGACGACTGTACGCAATTAGCTAGACATGTTTCGCTGCCCGGTGTCGTCCGGCGAATTAATGACGAGCTCGACAAAGTCTCAAAATGGGAGTACAAGTGGCTTATCAAAACTAACGCGACAAAGCACAAAAGTCCCTCTCTCTCTCTTATAAACCCTCGACACAATCCTCCATACGATCACATATACTTAAACTCTTTCGACAGACAACAAGCACCTCTCGCAACCACTCTCTCCTGCACTGTACTCGGTGTAAATTACGACTATATGCTTAGATTTCATAATCATATCAATCAAAAAGCCGCATTGGCTCGCAAGGCCTTACAATCGCTTCTGCGATTTCGCAGTGCTGCCCCGCGCACAAAGCTGCACCTCTTCAAAGCCATGATACACCCCCTTCTCACATACAACCCTCTTACACTCACACTCGCAGCACATACAAACAAGCGCAAGCTACAGGTCATCCAGAATAAAACACTCCGATGGGTCTATGATGTAAAGTGGGACGACTTTGTGTCGTCATCACGATTGCACGAGAGAGCTTCTGTGCTTCCCCTGAACCTTCACTGGCGCAGGGTGGTGGATAGACAACTCCACAAACTTCATTCATGGTGCCCCGACTGGATAGACCGACACACAGCCTGGCTCGAAGGGAGGAGAGCAGGCCTCGGCCGCGATCTTTTCTCTGCGAATTGGGAGCAGGAAGAGGAGCCAGTTTTTTGAGCTGGGCAATATTCATCCTTTTATCTATTGTGAACTTCTTCTACTTCCTTCCTGTCTATTTTGGCCTTTCCCTTCATTCCCCCCCTTCCCTTGTTCAGTTTTAACCCTTTTACGCGTTTTTAGTTCTTTTTTACGATCATTTTAAGTTCAGTTTTAATATATATATACTGGAACTCCCACCGAAGTGGAAGGGGACAGTTAAGTTAGACGAAGAGTTCAGGTGAAGAAAAACAGTCAGGAAAATGAAGGAAAGTCGTAGTTAAAGTAGTGGGAGGACGAAACTCCCTGTCTGACTTTTTAAAGTTATTGAAGTGTAATGTCCACTCAAAACCTTCTGGGAGGCCTGCCAGGTCGGAAGGGGAAAAGTCATTTGATTGTTGATTGATTCTTCTTCTTCTTATCTGTGGGGGTGAGTAAGTTGAAGAAGGTTGGGAGGAAGGGGTCTGGAACTTGGGTTGGGGTTAAGGGTAAGGAATCTTTATTATTTATTCAATAAATTAAGTTAGTAAAAACCAAAAAATGTTAGTATTTTTTTTTTTTTGAAGCGTGATAAAGCGGAAGAGGAAGTGGTGAAAGGAGCTGGAGAGATAGTGAAAAGAAACTTGGGAGGAGATAAAGTGAGAGTTAGAAAGTTAAGCACAGTGAAGAGAGTATTAGCTTTTTATTGGAGTTGGTCTTGAGGAGAAGGAAGTTGAAGTGAATAATGGAAGTGTGTAAAGTGAAGAGGAAGTGATGAAGGGAGCTGGAGGGATAGTGGAAATGAAATTTGCGAGGAGATAAAGTGATAGAAGGAAAGCTGAGAAAGGTGGAGAAAGGAGAAAAGATAAGTTGTAAGACCAGGAGAAAGAAGTCAGAGAATAGCTTGCATGTGCGCCCTTAGTAGCTGAACAAAGCCCCGGGTCAACCCCTCGGGAGGCAGCCAGAAACCAGAACACCTAGCAGGCTATTTTTTAAGGGATTTTTTTTTTTTTTTTTTTTTTTTGATTTTTACATTCCCTGAAGCTCTACCACGCTGCACTTCGCCGACCCTGCACGTCACCTCTCACTGCTATGCATGATGTGCCGTGCTTGACGTTGAAGTGGAGCCCTGTGGGTTGGCTTGTAGTCTGGGTTAAAAGGTGTTAAAAAATCTTGAGTCTTGATTTCTTGATTGCAGGTCCTCTTGAAGTTTACTTCTTCATTCTTGACTTAATCTTCTTTGTGCTCTCCTCTTCATGGTTGCCTCCTTACATCATCGGTCTCCTGTACCTGATGCCGTGAATATGGCCTCAACTTCTTCAATGCCATTGATTCTGCTGAGGCTTTTGGGCCACCAGGCATGTGTGCCTTTCTGACGAACGTTGAGGCGATTGTAGAGCTCCTCATCCTCATCTTGGATTTTTGTCCATCTTCTTCTGGCTTGATGGTGGAGTCTCTGGTTGATCGCCTCGACTTTATTCATGGATCTTTCGTGCAGTGACTACTTCGGGAAAGCGAATATTCAGAATCCATTTGCCTGCCTGGTTCTGAATAGTCTGTAGCTGCATCATCTGCCTTCTGGAAATGGTGTGAGTAGGCACTGGTGGGTATTCCATGATGTAATGCACCAGCTTTATAAATGTAGAGCTTGGTTTCAGTACTCAGTGTCTGGAACCTCCTGATCTTGTTCAGCTGATGTTTAGCTTTGGTTGCTCTATCATTTATGTGAGGGGACAATTCTCTACAATTGTTAGCCCTATATCTTTCCTCTTTGTCACAGTAGTCCACTGCTTCCGTCCACTATCAGATCTGCTGTCTTGAATCCTACTGCGGGAATGACTTGGAATTTTCTCATGTTGGTTGAGATCTTCCACTGTCTTTCATATCGATTGATGGTCTCTATGGCTCTGGCAGTTCTGAGTGCCATCATCTCGATCGATCTCCCTTCATACTTGATTATCTGAGTGATGTCGTCGGCATACATATAGTGATTGCTGCCATGTGATGGTTCAGGCAGATCTGCTGTATAGATTGTGAACAGTGTCGGTGAGAGGCAGCTTCCCTGTGGAACTCCACTCATGAGGGGAATTGCTTCGCCGACTGTATTGCCGACGACTATTCTTGCACTCCGACTTTCAACAAAGTCACACAATAGCTTGGTCAAGGACGTCGGGAGATTCAGCCTGATGATCTTAAGTTTCAGGCCTGTGTGCCAAACTTTGTCGAAGGCTTTGGCCACATCTCTCAGAACCACATTGACTTGGTTCCTTTCGCTCATGGCATTGGCGATTTCTTCATATATGATTGCAATGGCTGTTGATGTTCCTCTGCCTTGGTCTGGCCATATGTTTGGGATTTTGTAAATCGTTAATCTCCAGGTGATTTCGCAATCTTATGTTCAGTATCTTTTCAAAGACTTTGCCTGGGACTTCCAGCAGAGATATTGGTCTGTAATTCTCTACTTTTCTTGGATTTTTCCCGGCTTTTGGTATCATCCTGACTCTTGCTTCCTTGAAGTGGTCAGGGAAGTAGCCAGCAGTGAGAGAGGCATTGTAGTTTTGCCAGTCTCAGCAACATCTTGTTTGGAAGATTTTGCAGGATTGTTTTGTTGATCCTGCTTTTGCCTGGAGCAGTTCTATTCTTGAAACTCTGAATAGTTCTTTTGACATCTGTGGGGTTGATCTTGGTCATTAGTGGATCTGTGGGAATCCAGCCCAGTGAAGTCAGAAGCTTCGGGATATAGGAGGTGCATGTGCCTTCCTATTTCCTCTATGATGGTCTCCTGGAAATCACAGCAAGGCTTGACGAGGCGTGCAGTAGCTAAAACACACAATGGCTGGGAGACAAAGGCCCTGTAATTAGCAATAAACAAAGTATAAATACAATGAAGATTGGTAAATGCAAGGATATTTGTCTGGATTGGATTGGGTGATGGCTAACTTTGACCATGAGCATAATCAGCCCCACACTCTACATTTTATACACAAATGACTTCCCCGACCCCATTTACCCCGATTCATTGACGCTTCTTTACGCTGACGACTGCACCCAATTAGCCAGACATGTTTCGCTGCCCGGTGTCGTCCGGCGAATTAACGACGAGCTTGACAAAGTCTCAAAATGGGAGTACAAGTGGCTTATCAAAACTAACGCGACAAAGACTAAAGTCCTCTTTGTAAACCCTCGACATAATCCTCCTTACGATCACATATACTTAAACTCTTTCGACAGACTACAAGCACCTCTCACGACCACACTCTCCTGCACCGTACTCTGTGTAACTTTCGACTATATGCTCAGATTTCATAATCATATCAATCAAAAAGCCACATTGGGTCCCAAGGCCTTACAATCGCTTCTGTGATTTCGTTGTGCTGCCCCGCGCACAAAGCTGCACCTCTTCAAAGCCATGATACACCCCCTTCTCACATACAACACTCTTACACTCACACTCGCAGCACATACAAACAAGCTACAGGTCATCCAGAATAAAACACTCCGATAGGTCTATGATGTCAGGTGGGATGACTTTGTGTCATCACGATTGCACGAGAGAGCTTCTGTGCTTCCCCTGAACCTTCATTGGCGCAGGGTGGTGGATAAACAACTCCACAAACTTCATGCATGGTGCCCCGACTGGATAGACCGACACACAGCCTGGCTCGAAGGGAGAAGAGCAGGCCTCGGCCGCGATCTTTTCTCTGCAAATTGGGAGCAAAAAGAGGAGCCAGTTTTTTGAGCTGGGCAATTACTTCCTTTATCTATTGTGAACTTCTACTACTTCCTGTCTATTTGGGCCTTACCCTTCATTCCCCCCCTTCCCTTGTTCAGTTTTAACCGTTTTACGCGTTTTTATTTCTTTTTTACGTTCATTTTAAGTTTAGTTTTAATAGGTTTAGTTTCCTTTTAAGTCTTTTAGCTTAAAAGTTTTTACTATAAGTTGAGCGTGGGAACCTCCCCGTGGCCGGCCAATCACGCGCCAGCGCGGCTGGCTGGCCCGGGGAGGTTGCCACTGACTCCTTTTATTAGTATTTTTCATTCATGTTTTGTGTTGCCTTTTACCTTGCTTTTATTTTTACGTTTTTACCTTTTAACTTAGTGTTTTTTAGTTTGTTTTATGTTCGTTTTTACGTGTTCTATTTCGTTGTTTTTATTTGGTGGTTGTTGCCCCTATCCCCAGCCCACCTTTAAATGATCGTTTTTAAATCCTTTCTCCCCAAGGTTAAACTAAGCTTTCATTCAAATAAAGGTACAAAGAAATCAAAATCAAGCGTCCAGCCTGACCTTGTTTATTTTGCACCTATTTGTTTGCGAAGACTTTTGTTTCTGCCAGCCCCCAGGCTCCCAGAAACAGTTTGACTCATAACCGCTCATAGACGGCTCCGTTGAGTTATCGTGGTATTCCGCGACCTCAACCAGGCTACTCTATTTGCTGTTGACCTCCTTTTTTTGTTTTGCAAGGTTATAACTTGAATAACAAGCCACGAATACTCGCGTAGCTTCGGCTATCATCGCGTTTATTCTTGGCCCTGTGATCAAGTTATCTTTTGACCACTGTTCTCTCCCACTCTCTTTCGTTCCTTTCCCTGTACTCTCCCTGGGCCTACGAGATTCCCCTTGTGGGGTCTGGTATTCGCCTGGGGG
This sequence comes from Penaeus japonicus, assembly GCA_017312705.2. NCBI lineage: Eukaryota > Metazoa > Arthropoda > Malacostraca > Decapoda > Penaeidae > Penaeus > Penaeus japonicus. Next base: position 80,331 of record BOPN01002209.1, read on the forward strand.
AGGGCTGCAGCCCCAGTCCCCTTGTAGCAGTTTGGGACCAGGGAGCGGTACCACGTACAAAGCCCCAAGACTCTGAGGTACCGGAGAAATCCGCCGGTTCTTCCTCTGAGTGGGTCGGGCGTAGGGTCAGGGAACAAGCAGATCTCCATAAATCTGCAACTCTAGAGAGTAGGGATAGGGATAGGTCCCTGTAAATGATGTGCCGTGCTTGACGTTGAAGTGGAGCCCTGTGGGTTGGCTTGTAGTCTGGGTTAAAAGGTGTTAAAAAATCTTGAGTCTTGATTTCTTGATTGCAGGTCCTCTTGAAGTTTACTTCTTCATTCTTGACTTAATCTTCTTTTGTGTTCTCCTCTTCATGGTTGCCTCCTTACATCATCGGTCTCCTGTACCTGATGCCGTGAATATGGCCTCAACTTCTTCAATGCCATTGATTCTGCTGAGGCTTTTGGGCCACCAGGCATGTGTGCCTTCTGGACGAACGTTGAGGCGATGTAGTAGAGCTCCTCATCCTCATCTTGGATTTTTGTCCATCTTCTTCTGGCTTGATGGTGGAGTCTCTGGTTGATCGCCTCGATCCTTAGTCTTTCATGGATCTCTCGTGCAGTGACTACTTCGGGAAAGCGAATATTCAGAATCCATTTGCCTGCCTGGTTCTGAATAGTCTGTAGCTGCATCATCTGCCTTCTGGAAATGGTGTGAGTAGGCACTGGTGGGTATTCCATGATGGGCCGCACTAGGGCTTTATAAATGTAGAGCTTGGTTTCAGTACTCAGTGTCTGGAACCTTCTGATCTTGTTCAGCTGATGTTTAGCTTTGCTTGCTCTATCATTTATGTGAGGGACAATTCCTCTTCTGCTAATTGTTAGCCCTAGTATCTTTCCTTTGTCACAGTAGTCCACTGCTTCCTCGTCCACTATCAGATCTGCTGTCTTGAACTTGGCCACAGGAATGACTTGGAATTTTCTCATGTTGGTTGAGATCTTCCACTGTCTTTCATATCGATTGATGGTCTCTATGGCTCTGGCAGTTCTGAGTGCCATCATCTCGATCGATCTCCCTTCATACTTGATTATCTGAGTGATGTCGTCGGCATACATATAGTGATTGCTGCCATGTGATGGTTCAGGCAGATCTGCTGTATAGATTGTGAACAGTGTCGGTGAGAGGCAGCTTCCCTGTGGAACTCCACTCATGAGGGGAATTGCTTCGCCGACTGTATTGCCGACGACTATTCTTGCACTCCGACTTTCAACAAAGTCACACAATAGCTTGGTCAAGGACGTCGGGAGATTCAGCCTGATGATCTTAAGTTTCAGGCCTGTGTGCCAAACTTTGTCGAAGGCTTTGGCCACATCTCTCAGAACCACATTGACTTGGTTCCTTTCGCTCATGGCATTGGCGATTTCTTCATATATGATTGCAATGGCTGTTGATGTTCCTCTGCCTGGTCTGAAGCCATGTTGCCTGGGATTTTGTAAATCGTTAATCTCCAGGTGATTTCGCAATCTTATGTTCAGTATCTTTTCAAAGACTTTGCCTGGGACTTCCAGCAGAGATATTGGTCTGTAATTCTCTACTTTTCTTGGATTTTTCCCGGCTTTTGGTATCATCCTGACTCTTGCTTCCTTGAAGTGGTCAGGGAAGTAGCCAGCAGTGAGAGAGGCATTGTATATGTTTGCCAGTCTCAGCAACATCTAACTGGAAGATTTTGCAGGATTGTTTTGTTGATCCTGCTTTTGCCTGGAGCAGTTCTATTCTTGAAACTCTGAATAGTTCTTTTGACATCTGTGGGTTCAGTCTTGGTCATTAGTGGATCTGTGGGATCCAGTCCTAGTGAGAATCAGAAGCAGCTTCTGGATATAGGAGGTGCATGTGCCTTCCTATTTCCTCTATGATGGTCTCCTCAAAATCACTGTCAAAGTTCTCTTCTTCTTCTTCGATCAAATTTGGAAACAATTTCTCCAGTAATTTCTGAACAGGATTTCTTGTTCTTCTTCTTCATAAATCTTCTCATCCTGTTCGTTGAGGAGGTAGCTACTTCTGCTTTCACTTCTTCCCATCGGATTTCTTTATTCCTGACCAGAAGGACTGTGGATCTTTTCGGTCCCATTCCACTTTTCGAACAAGTTCTTCCCACTTGTGTTGCTGCTCTCCTCCAGTGGTTAGAGAGTTCTCTTTGCAAGCTTCTATATCTTGCTCTCAGGTCTTGTGTCCATCCATGAATCCCTGCATAGTGCCCCGGGTGATTCGACTGTATATTTAGCAGTCTTACTTCAGCTGTTAGCCTTGGATGGGGGATAGTCCTGTGGTTGCTCTTGGGTACATGATGAGCAAGTGCAGCTTCAACATCGCTGTACCACTTTTCGACTTCCTCGTCAATCTCTTCCAATGTTGCTGTCCTCAAGTTGGCTGCAGGCTTAGACTGGAGCTCATCCTTGAATCCTCCCCAATTAGCCATTCTAAAGTTGAATCTGCTACAGTTTAGGCTTTTCAGGATTGGGTTGGATGATATCTTGAGGATGATGGGCAGGTGATCACTGGTGCTTGCAGGGCCTGGTTCCATGATCACGTTGTGATGGGCTTGGTTATTGCACAGTGCAATATCTGGTTTGGTTGCTGTGTTCCCTGTGATGTAAGTAGGGAAGTCTGGTCCCATGTGGATTAGATCTCCATCAGCAACCATTCTAGCAATAGCATTGCCAACCATGTTGCCTGCTCTATTGTTTAGCATTGGATGGTTGGCATTGAGGTCTCCCACTATGTATGTGGGTAATCTTCGTCGAAGTAGGCTGTACAAGTCTTGCAGTGGCACAATTGCCCTTCTTGGAGGCAGATACATTGTAGCCACTACTATTGGACCTCTGCTGGTCTCTATCTCCATTGCCAGCATTTCGTCAAAGTCGTCGAGAATCTTATGTTTGATTTCTCTTCTGACTGCTATTGCTATGCCATCACTTGCTTCTCCAGTCCTGTTCCTCTGATAACATAAGTAGGGGATCTCAGTTTTAATATGTTTAGTTTCCTTTTAAGTCTTTTAGCTTAAAAGTTTTTACTATAAGTTGAGCGTGGGAACCTCCCCGCGGCCAGCCAATCACGCGCCAGCGCGGCTGGCTGGCCCGGGGAGGTTGCCACCGTCTCCTTTTATTAGTATTTTTCATTCATGTTTTAGTGTTGCCTTTTACCTCTTGTTTTTATATTTTTACGTTTTTACCTTGCTTTAATTTTACGCTTTTACCTTTTAACTTCGTGTTTCTTAGTTTGTTTTATGTTCGTTTTTACGTGTTCTGTTTTTGTTGTTTTTATTTGGTGGTTGTTGCCCCTATCCCCAGCCCACCTTTTAATTATCACTTATTAAAGTAAATTTCCCGTGAGAGAGAGCCCTTTCCCGATTTTAAATCCCTTCTCCTTATCTTTCTGAGAAGCGACGACCTCACCCTCACCCCCATCCCATTATCCTTTCATAGCTCGAGCGTCCTCCATCCTAATCCTTCCCTTCCATCTCACTGGTTTCGGATTTCCGTCACGTGACACCTGCCGCTTGCACCCGTGCCATGACCGCGGCTCCTTGAGCCAAGGAGTGACAACTCGCGAGCCGGGGAGGATAAGGATAACTGGAACTCCCACCGAAGTGGAAGGGGACAGTTAAGTTAGACGAAGAGTTCAGGTGAAGGAAAACAGTCAGGAAAATGAAGGAAAGTCGTAGTTAGAGTAGTGGGAGGACGAAACTCCCTGTCTGACTCGTTAAGATATTGAAGTGTCATGTCCACTCAAAACCTTCTGGAAGGCCTGCCAGGTCGGAAGGTGAAAAGTCTTTGTTGATTGTTGATTCTTCTTCTTCTTATCTGTGGGGGTGAGTAAGTTGAAGAGGGTTGGGAGGAAGCGGGCCCGCGTGGGGCGAACGGACCTGGTTGACCAGTTCGATCTGCCCAGCGCGGCTCACCGGCAGGGGAGGGGTGTACAGGCGCCGGGGCTCCCCCTCCACTCCCTCTCCTACCGTTTCCGCGTCCAGTCAGCTATTCCCCCCTACTATTCCCTCGCATGCTGGGTCAAGCCCCGGCTCTTTCTCTCTTACTTATATCATTTTCTCTCCCCAACCTTATCCTTCCCTCCTATCCCCACTTCACTCCCCTCTTTTCTGATCATTTGCTTGCTTGTGTGGGGGCTTCCCCGAGCAGCTAGCCCGAGCTCCAATCCCGGGAGTGAAAGGGGACCCTTAGCCCAGGGTATCGTGCCCCCTTCCCAGGGTAACGGGACCTCTGCCCGAGGAAGCGGGCTCCTTGGCAGCACGGGTCAAAGCTGCCCCCTCGCCCATGGTCATGGGCACCCCAACGGCAGCCAGAGTGAAGGTATTTCGACGCCAATTGTGAAACTATTCCTTCATAAGAAACACCAAGACACACAAACCCAGCTTGAACCCTCCTCTAGCAATCAAAATCTTATTGAAAACGAATAGACTTGCTGATCGGAACGTTCTCCGAACAACAATCTGCATTAAAGAGTATAACTCCCAGACGCAGGAATGCGGAAAGGAGGCATCCGTCACAACAACCGCACCCCCCCCCCCCCCCAACACACAACGCCCGATATCCTAACCCCGTGTTATGACCAATCTGCATGCCAAGCTTTCTTCCTCTTTGCATCCCCTCCCCCAACCAGAATTTCCTCTACCTCCACGCCACCTAGCTCTCCCCCACCACCACCGCCCTCTCCTGACAGTCCGTCCCCTCCCATCACACCATCCATGACCAACGCCCCTCCCAGCTCTCCCCCACCACCACCGCCCTCTCCTGACAGTCCGTCCCCTCCCATCACACCATCCATGATCAACGCCCCTCCCAGCTCTCCCCCACCAACTCCAACCTCCCGTGACACTCCGCCCCTCCAGCTGTACCTGCGCCGACCCAACAGACTCGCGACCTTGCTGACGCACGCCAGCCGCTCCCCGCCCGGTGCCACGCAACCGTTTATCCAAGAACAACGCAGAGACCCCAACAACTAGCATGAGTAACGAATCTTCTACGCTAGTAACGCCCAGAAGAAGCTACATCAGAAACAGTAACAGGAAGAACAAGCAAAATCCTCGTCCACCCAACCGCAACTGGGAAGATGCAACACGTCACCACGGGCCTGGAGTCCCTGTCACCCTACCACCCTTCCTCCTACTCCTCGAGCAGCACCTCTCGTCCTCAACAACTACGTAGAACGAGCGGAGACACATCAAACCCATCATCAAGATGAGGATGGCTTCGTCCCCGTTACCTCGAGGAAACGAGAAAGAAAAACGAGGGAGGAACGCGATCCCCTGCTAGGCGCCGACCGTCCTAAGGTAGCGTTCAACGAAACATTTCGAGCTGTCAACCAGATACAAACGAAGAAGATTTTAACACTTCCTCGTTAATGATTTTAGCAACACATCTAATGTAAAAACGTTTTAAACAAAAATGGCACATGAGTACTACTCTCGCTTCACCGTTACTATAAGGGACAAAGATATAAATCGCAAACTTTTTATAGAGTCCGACGTGTTCCCCAATAACGTGTGCGTGTGTGTGTGTTGTGTGTTGTGTGTTGTGTGCGTTATTCACTGTACATTGAAGAAGGTCGAACCGTGAACCATGAATGAACCTGAATGTATGTCTTGTAAATCGAAAAGCCGACGTCAGGTGAGGAGACCAGTTTAAGGGAATTTTGCTCTTCCCTGTCACCCTGCGTCTCTGTCTGTCAATTAAGTTTGTATTGTAGGAAGGACACACCGAGCATTGTGTACTCTTCGAACGTCTTTGAACTCCGTGGGGACAGACTGTTCACCAACGTTACACCATCAATGATGATGGTGTCGGCGTCTGGCTCTACCTCAGGGGTTGCAAATTGTGTCTCAGGAATGGTAGTGAGGTGGATTTCTGACAGGTGTGGAGCTTCCCACCATCGCTGAGGGCAGCAGGATGTGACTCGTCTCATGACAGAAAAACTCCCTCAAGTAACACACCCTGCTCTGGTATGATATGAACAGCTCGGAGAACAGTTGACAGTCTTCCTTCAGCACTCTTTGCTTTGAAGAGTCAGCAGGGGCTGGTGCCTGTCGGAAGAAGTCAACCCTGTTCTTCTTGATTGGTTCATAGGAGGTGGATTCTTCCTCCTCTTCCAGTCCTTTCATAAACTCCTTGTCTTTCTTAAAGGCTGTCTAACTAAACATCTATGTTAAACTACATGCAATCTACAGTAGTCAACTGATGTGGGCTTATTAGCCAGAATTTGGGACACTTAAGTAACTATTTAGCTACACTAGACTAATTATTCAGATGATATTGAACTCCATGCTGAGTTTCACAACAGCGGTGCCACCAGTGTGCCCTGGCTGTCCATTGACATCCGCTCTGTTGAGCTATTACTTTACACCATTTGTCAGTTAGTAAGTCCATGATTCCAAATTCGGATTCTACACAGTGAAAGGTGTATTATTCGACACCAAGATATTGAAATACAACAAGACTTCCCGATTTTATTACGAAATACAGTGTTACCGTATATTCAATGGCGGCCATTTTGAAAAATGGCCTCCATCTTGTATTTTTAGGTGAGTGACCGGTTTTATCAGAAGAGCAACACCCAAGGAGAGTGTATGTCAATTTTGGTCTTCTTTCCGGAAATGAACGATTCTCCTGTGACTTGCAGTTATCCGCTCCACTAAATTATGTAAACTTCCGTACGTCGGTAATAAACAATCTTTACTAATGCTGCAATAAACAGGGCGAGGGATAGACAGAGAAAGAGGGGGGGTGGGGATTTTAAAATGTTCATTTCCTGGCGCAATGCTGTCTGTTCACACAAGAAGACCGCTACAACCTGCTTGTTTCCTAATATTTCTGTTTCTCGTGAAGTGAAATTCTCTTTTACATCATAGTTGATATCTTTTATAATCATCTTTATAGATAAAAAGACACAGGAATGTTTCCACCCCCCCCCCCCCCCCCCAAAAAAAAAAAAAAAAAATCCAACCTGAAATAATTTCTGATCGATGCCTGGAAACTTTATCGCGGCGCCAAGGTGTCTGTCGCGACCGGGCGAGAAGCTAGTGGCGACGACGGGTTTCTGAGTTTCCTTTCTCATGCATTATAATGCACACAAAGAAGAGTTCTTTGACCTACGTACACAGGCCTTGGTTGGCCTTGTGGAGTGAGAATATGAGGGACGGCATGTAAAGTAACTACTGTCATGGTTGTATTCATATGATGATGAGGAAACAGTTCAGAGAATAGAGATGACCCTTTGCTGTTTAGACGAAACATGGAATATTCATCAATCATCACATTGTTTTCTTGTTTTATGTACTAATCATTATCTATCTATTTGTCTGTTTGTTTATTTATCTATCTACCTATTCATCTACCTCTACCTTTTATACCCTCTTCTCTGATCTGATTGTCAAGGAATCCCTGGAAACAACTTGGGATCGGCCTCCTCATATGCCAACCTCAGCCTCGCAGGTCCAGGATGTGTAAAATCTTTTCATTGAGTGACCTTGAGCTGTTTGATATTAGCTGGCATTTAAGAGGCAGGTAAATTTGCAGTTCTGATATGAACCCAAAAAATATAGTGAAGGTTGATTTTTTTTCCTATCAATGTTAATGGAAGAATGTCTGGATGAGCAGACTCTCTCTCTCTCTCTCTCTCTCTCTCTCTCTCTCTCTCTCTCTCTCCCTCTCTCTCAAAGTCATTATGGATCATACATGAATTAAAAAGGACTCTCTCTCTCTCTCTCTCTCTCTCTCTCTCTCTCTCTCTCTCTCTCTCTCTCTCTCTCTCTCTCTCTCTCTCTCTCTCTCTCTCTCTCTTTCTCTCTCTCTCCCTCTCTCTCTCTCTCTCTCTCTCTCTCTCTCTCTCTCTCTCTCTCTCTCTCTCTCTCTCTCTCTCTCTCTCTCTCTCTCTCTCTCTCTCCCTCTCTCTCAAAGTCATTATGGATCATACATGAATTAAAAAGGACATGAATTAAAAAGCTGTTTCTTAAACTACCTGAAAAAAAACAAAAAAAAAAAAACAGGAAAACAACCATTGCAGATAGCACATTAGTGATACCGTGCGTGGTTGTGTTAACATCATCAGTGGTACTATGCGTGGGTGTGTTACTGTGTGTTAGTCGTTATAGTACGTACTCGTCAACGTGCGTATCCATATTAATACTAGTGAGCATGTGCGTGTTAAGTGATCACTTAGATAGTGTGCGTGCTATTTCTAGTGTTGCCTCGCTATAGGGTATTCGATTTAAGAAACTTTGCAATAATAAATGAAAACCGTAACTTCCATTTTCTTTATTCCACTCACTACAGTCAGCTAAAACAGAGAGCAAAAAGATCACGGGCGGGAGAGTTCATGAAAATCACTAAGATCCAGATTAATCGAGGTTCTCATATCCAAGAGCATCATCATAATTAACGAGAAACCTGAACTAAACTCTATCCCTCCTCAAATGGTAGCAGAGCGTGGTTCTCTTAAGTGCTGAATGTTGTGAGTTGGATAAGAGAATGAACATGGAGTCCGAAGAACACATCTTCGCGTTGCTGGGGTTCAATACTACTTTCGTACTTCGTGTTTAAGGAAGTGAAGGGACGTCATGGGAGGTGTGTTAGTCCGATCGAGAGCAACGCCGCGTTCATGGGAGGGACGCCGGACGCGTGCTCGAGCGGATTGGAACCTGGCAACGGGGAACGCAGCTCATGAGACAGTCGCCAATCAGACTCGACAGTTTAAGAAACCACTAGTGATTAGAAATGACCCTAAGATAGATGTTTTCAATGGTAAGGGAATGGTAAAGAGCTGGACTAGGAAGGTAGAGCGTGTACTAGCGCAAATGTCTGAGGATGAGGACGACAGAGTGATTTCGTCTTAAATCACATAGACGGAGCCGCAGCTGAGAGACTGTATAACTGTAGACGTGAATGGATATGTGTAAAGGATGTCTTTGACGAATTATTGAAAGTGTATGGTCAGAGTGTATCAGTATGGGAGTTATACGAACGAATGGCTGCCAGGAAACAAAGGACTGATGAGACGCCATGGGAATTTCTGGACGCATTGATAGGAGTTAATGATGAATTTCAGAACCAGGGAGATTGCTTTGATAAGAGGTTAATAGGTGAATGCATGGCTAGGACTGTGTGAACCTTTACTAAGGATGAAAAAAGAAAAGAAGAATGGAAGATAGACAAGAGCAGTGGGTAGAAATGGAAATGTTTCTCAGAACGTAAGAATACTGTAGGAAGTGTTAATGATAGGAGTATAGATGAGAAAGTTTGGGTAAAGAGTAAGACTGTCAACGATATACTGTGCTACCGGCGTGGTGAGACGGGACATATCTCCCGGTGGTGTCCGAGAGCAAGTGAGAGGTATGAGAGTGAGCGAAGCCGGCGTTACTACGAGCCTAAGGTGGGAAACTCAGACGGCTCTGTGGGACAGCAATCCGCCACTCATAGGAGCCCAATGCGTCGGTAAATACAGATTTCGGCGGACGAAAGCAAAGGGCGTTTCTCGTAAATCGGGGAGATGACGATGTAAAGCTACATTCTGAATGTCCAAAGATAGTAGTCAAAATAGAGGGCACTGAAGTGGTCAGCTTATGTGACACAGGGTCAGAGGTTTCCCTTATAAGTAGAAGAGCGTATGAGGACTAGCGTAAAAGGAGAGGCATCGAGTTAAATCCGACTACGATGAAATTGAGATCTTTCGGAGGGCAAGTGTTGGCAAGTGAAAGGTATATTTCGGTAGACATGGAGGTTTCAGGGAGGAAAGTTAATGATGTTGGGTTATTAGTGTGTGATGAGATTGGGGATGCGTATGACTGCTTGTTAGGGATGAGTGTCAGAGGGGAAGGAAGTCGAAGCGAGAGAAGGAAGTATTAGAATGGTCAGACAGGATGAACCCTCACCAGTAAAAGTGTGCAAAGAGAATTTAAATGGATGCCAAAACGAACAGTTAATAGGGTTGTTGGAGGACTATAGGGACATCTTTGCAAGCGAACAAGCGCCGATAGGGAGAGCCACGGGCATGCAACATGTGATACCGTTAACCACCGACGCACCGATTCGGGTCCCGTACAGACGTACACTACCTAATCACATTGACGAAGTGAAAGATCACACAACAGCTGTCACGGCAGGGAATCGTATCCCCGAGCTCTAGTCCGTACGCGGCAGCTATTGTAATGGTGAGAAAAAAGGACAAGAGTTTGCGGCTTTGCATAGATTACCGCAAGTCACGGCTCGTCAGCGGTGGTGTGGACATCATGGTAATCGAACTCCTAATTAACCTAGTCCGAGAGCGACCTGCTATATATGATGCAAGTGATTCCAGGCACCGAGACCGTGATGTCATAGCTGCTCTCTGGAGGGAGGTTGCTACTGAATAATATTTTTATTCATTATGGACTACTGTTAAGTACTATAGGCCTACTTCCGACTCGTGGTATATTCCTATATAGTTAAACTGTTCCTTTAATACAAATGTCAAATTACCACTGCCTTTGCTTTTCTTAATTAAATACATAGTGAACCTTGCGAATATAACAAGTGTACCCTACTTGGATAACAGGATAAAGTTTGGCATAATGGATGTAATTGTGGAGAACTGAATAATTATGAATGTGTGTATATGTAGTGTATGTGTATTATGTAGTGCGTGTGGATGTATGTGTGTGTGTGTGTGTGTGTGTGTGTGTGTGTGTGTGTGTGTGTGTGTGTGTGGTCCAAATGGTTAATGGATAATAATTTTTCAAGATGTCACGAACTGACATCGCTTCAGCAACACAGCAACTACTGCAGCAAGCAACTGTGCATCCAGTTATCGCCTTGGCATGACGAGAGTTGACGATGTTGGTGGAAACGGGGTTTCGTCAAGTCATCAACCGTCAAATGACTCGCGCTGATTTGACGAGACGGTAACTTTTCAAAACGAACGTCCACCACCGACCACGGAACTGACCGATTTTTGGTCTGCTCTAGCCAAGGGGGGCTTCGCCCCCCCTGGACCCCCTCTCTCCCTCCGCTCTCCCGCGGATACGCAGAGCACTGTCAACGCTCAACAGTCATTGCCAGTTTTCGCGAGGTTTTGGCTTTCAATGCTCTGAGAGCTTCACCAAGCTTTGAAGTGAGTGTATCGTGGTCAATTTGTGATGGTCTTTGGTTGAGGTAGATTGGGACTTGTGTTGTTTTAAGGCAAAATAACTCATTCCTACACCTCTCCTGCGCATTTTTTTCGAATTTTGCGCATGCGCAATAATAAGGTCAAGCTTGAGTGACCTCGCAAACGACCTGTCAATCATTACCACCACCTATAACGACCATCAACGCACCATCTTGCTTGCCTATCTGAAGTTTAACTGACTTTGAATTTACAATGGCTGCGGGCATGAATATTAACCATTCTAAGGAATTAGATAATGGAAACATCGTTTCGCTCATCCAAGATTTAATGGATGCTCAAAAATTCTCAGACGGGGAGATCAGAGACATGAAAGTACATCTCAGCAAAATAAAAGAAGAAAACAAGGTACTCCGTACTGAACTAACACGTTCAACCTCAGACCTTGTTAACACTATGCGGGAATTAAAAAAAACGAACGATCGCCTACGATATCTTGACGACCAAAGTAGGAGAAACAACCTAAGATTTAGTGGTATTCCCGAAGATCGGAATGAGAACTGGGAACAAGCACATTTCAAGATAAAGAAAATAGTGAGAGAGTAACTTAAATAACCTCAGAAATGGAGAGGGTTCACTGAGTGAGAAAGCAGCTCAGCAAAAAACAAGCCTCGAGACATAGTGGCGAAATTCTCATGCTACCAAGACAGAGAAAATGTTTTTCAAAACAAACGCAAGCTGCGGGGAACAAACATTTACGTAAATGAGGACCTATGCCCGCATACAATAGATATCCGACGCCAACAACTACCACGACTACGTGAAGCAAGGGAGAGAGGCCAGATTGCTTATTTTAATTACACTAAACTTGTAATAAAGGATCGGCCCTCCACACATCACCACGGACGCGCCCATCGGACCCTACAACCCGTGGCTCCAACACGACCTGCCGCGCCCGCCCCCTCGGTGTCCTCGCTGGCCGAATATCCCATGCCGCCACACCACCACCCTGTCGGCGCCCAGAATATTCCTACTGGTGCTCGTGATGATGCTGCTGCTTTTGCTGACAACGGTGCCGTTACTGCTGCTCGTGCTCTTGGTGCTGATGCCGTTGGTAATGCTACTGTTCCAGCTTGTACTACTATTACTACGAGTGCTGCTACTACTGCTGGCGCCCCTGGTACTGCTACTACTGCTAATGCCCCTGATGCTAGTGCTTCTGCTGGCGTCTCTGGTGCTTCTACTACTGCCCCTGGCACTGGTGCTTCGGCTGGCGCCTCTTGTACTGGTGCTTCGGCTGGCGCTTCTTGTACTGCAGCTACTGCTACTGCCTCTGGTGCTGATGTTACTGTTGGCGCTACTGTTGGTTCCTCTGGAGCTGCTACTACTGCTGGTATCCCTGCCGGTGCTCCTGATGCTGGTACTACTACCGGTGCCCTTGATGCTAAGTGTGCTGCTAGTTCCTCTGGTGCTGCTACTATTACTGGTACCCCTGGTACTGGTTCCCCCAGTGCTGCAGCTACAAATAATGCCCCTGGTGCTGGCTCCCCTGCTGCAGGTACTTCTACTGGAGCCCTTAGTGCTGGTTCCCCTGGTACAGGTACTACTGCTAGTGCCACGAGAGCTGGTTCCCCTGGCACTGCTACTTCTGCCGGAGCACCTAGTACTGGTGTTCGGCCAAAGCAGGGGAAGAATCCCAAGCCCGGCTCCAGCAACCCCCATCAAGTCGTAAGACATCAGGTCATGAGGGAAACGCGACAGGCTCATAAGAAAACACCGGCAGCCATTAAAAAAGGTTTTTAAACCATAATCTTAGTATCACACGTTGTAGCACATACTTTTCTGCATTCTCAATGTATAACTTTCCATTTAGCGCTTTAGAGCATGAAGAGTTTGTACAATGTATTTTTTCTGAAGATAAGAACTCTTGCTTATGTATAGACAATTTATTAGAGAAACATTTTACTCAGTGTACAGATAACTCTGATAATAATGAGAGACACAATGATCCAAATCACTTTCTGAAAAGCAACTTGGATATTCCGCCTAGCAAATATCACTTGCCTGATGCCTTAGACCATTTTCTAGCTGACGTCCCTGAAAAATCCCTTAAAATTATGTGTTTCAATATCAATAGCTTGCCACCTAAACTCGAAGAGTTTCAAACAGAGTGCAAAGCTTTTTTCGAGTGCAATTTTGATATTTGCATACTGAAACAAAATTAGACGATAGTATTCTAAGCTTTTATAATCTTAACAATTATGTAAATTATCTATAACCATATTTCACGAAATAGAGGTGGTGTCTGTATTTATGTCTCACAAATACTGTCAAAATACAGGCCTGATATCACAATGACTCTACCACATATACAAACTATTTTCGTAGAAGTTAAGATGCAAGCAAACAAGGTATTAGTTGGATGCATATACCGACCACCACATAGTAGCCCATGTGATTTTCTGAACAGTTTATCTGAGGTACTAAACATCATCCAACGAGAGAAGTCGACTTCGTACCTGATTGGTGACTTTAATATAGATCTTTTGAAACATGCACATTCCAAAGATGCTGTGGACCTCATATCACTCTTTCACAGCCACTTCCATTACTGCACCATAACATATCCTACAAGAGTAACCACAAACACAGTTGTTTATTCTTCAGTATCTGATCACTTCCCAGTCTTTTCTTGTTTTCAATCCAGAGATTCTCCCCAAACACCTAACACTACAGTCATAAAATTCAGAGATTTCAGTGCTGCAAATTTAGAGAACTTTTTGTCACATCTTGAAAACGTCGATTGGCTTAACTGCCTTACTCTCAACTGAAGTTGACGAAGGCTTCTCCCAGTTCCATAATAGATTTTACACCATTTTTAGCCAATATTTTCCCATAAAACATAAAAAGATTAAGACACAGCACTTAAATAAACCATATATTACCCACGAAATAAAGCAGCTAATCAAGGAGAAGAATAAGTTGCAGAGAAAATTTCAAAAGAAACCAATAACGTATGGGGAGGCATACCGATCAATAAGGAATCAGGTTAGAAATATGATAGGTAATGCGAAAGCCACATATTACAAAAATAGATTAACAGATTCCATAGGTAATAATAAGAAAACATGGGACATCATAAACACAGTTCTTAATAGAAAATCGCAGACTCCTTTACAGGCATTAAGTCCTGATGTATTAAATTCTTATTTTGCCAACAGTGGAGAAGCTCTAGCGAGCAAACTAGAAACGTCGGTAGCCAGTCATGTAAATTATCTAGACAAACTCTACAAATGTATTTTTCCCTTAGACTTATACAGAATCTGAAATGTGTAACATTGTAAGAGAGTCTCGAGACAGCTCTGCTGGAAACGATGACATTCCAATGTCTATTATAAAAAAAAATCTCTGCCTCATATAATTCAGGCACTTACATATTTTTTTGTAATCGCTCTCTGCAGACAGGTATGTTTCCATCATGTTTAAAAATAGCAAGAGTTATTCCCATACATAAAGGTGGACCACTTGATGAACCAAAATGTTATCGTCCCATCCGTCTTTCCCAGCATTTGGCAAAATTTTCGAAACCATGATGTATAATAGAATGGTTGAATTCTGTAACTACCACAATATATTATCAAATGTCCAGTTTGGTTTTAGAGCTCAACGATCATCAGAATCAGCATTGCAGTGCTTTACAAATGATGTTCTTAGAGCCTTTGATGACAATGAATTCATGATTAGTACTTCAGATTTATCTAAAGCCTTCGATACTGTAAATCACCAAATTCTCATAGACAAACTACACTATTATGGTTTTCGTGGTCCTTCCCTCCGATGGTTCCAGAGTTATCTTTCAAACAGAATGCAATATGTATCAATAAATAGACAATCTTCAATAATGTTGCCAGTAAACTATGGAGTCCCTCAAGGGTCAGTCCTTGGGCCACTGCTCTTCAATATATATATAAATGACATGCCAAGATCATCTTCCGCCTTAAACTATGTCTTATTTGCGGATGATTGTACCATATATATCAGTGACAGGAACATTGACATTCTGATGGATAAAATGAACGAAGAACTTGTGAACATTAATACTTGGCTAACCGCAAACAAACTTACCATTAACCCTAGTAAAACTCATTATATAATATTTAACAGACACAAATTATATACGTATCCACTTCCCCAGATCACTATTAATAACAGTAACATAGAGGAGGTAGACCAAACAAAATTTCTAGGTGTTATTGTAAATAAACACTTATACTGGCACAGTCATATCCAATATGTACGTAGCAAAATAACCAAAATATGCGGCATACTATATTTAACACGTAGCCACTTAAACAGAGAGGCTATGCTAACTTTATACTATTCCTTAGTTTATTCAAATCTAACTTACTGCTTGACAGTATGGGGCGGAGCTAGTAGTACATCATTAAATCCTCTAGTAATCTTACAGAAGAAAGTTATAAGAAATATCATGGGACTGAAGACCACAGATCGTTACCAACGAATCGTTTGTCAATTAAAATTACTAAAATCTCAATGATATTTACACTTTCGTATGCTCCGCATATACTTTATAAATGTTTGCACAACTTAATTTCATCTCCAAACTATTTTTGTAATAGCACAAACAATGTTTACCCAGAGACAACTTCAGACTCTGCCCTCCTCTAGTCTCATCTTCTCAATCACAGAGCCATATTAGATATCGCGGTGCCGTTATTTTCAATGGAATTCCCCCTGAAATAAAATCAAAACCTACTCTTGGCAATTTTAAAAGCAGTCTAAAATCCTATCTAATTAACAGCTACACTACATAAAGAAAGTAAAATGAACAGATTAATAAATATATTCACTTGTCTTGTGCTAAAGTATCACAGTTCACATCCTATTATGAATGTCCAACTGTATATCTATTAATGCATTAAGATTTATTTTTTTCTTATATTGTGCCTAGAATATTCTATTGTTCTATTCAATTGCACTTATATTGTATACTATATGTATGTATGTATGTATGCGTATGTGTGTGTATTGGTATATGTGTATAAGTAGGTATGTGTGTATGTATATATATGTGTATGTGTATGTGTATGTATGTATGTATGTGTATGTATATATGTATATATATATATATGTGTGTGTGTGTATATGTATATGTGTATATATGTATGTATATATATATATGTATATATGTATGTATGTATGTGTTTATGTATATGTATATATATGTGCATGTATGTATGTATGTGTGTATATGTATGTATATATATATATATATATATATATATATATATATATATATATATATATATATATATATATATATATATATATATATATATATATATATATATATATATGAGTGTGTGAGTGTGTATGTGTGTATGTATATATTTATGTGTATATATATATATTTTTTCCCAATGCTTATTTACTATTTATTGTTGATTTCATATGTATTTTTATTTTTAGAATCCTATGTTTTAATGTCATAGATAGTGTATAATTTGTAAGCTTTTTAAGGTGCAACACGTCACCAAAAAAGCTAGGTCAGAACTAAACAATGTATATGACTGTATCCGAATACTTTTTGACCAAATAAACTATTTCAATTTCAATTTCAATTATTTAACCACTGCGTGCAGGTTCACTTCCAATGACCGATTTTAGCCTGCCCTAGCCAAGGGCACTTCGTAGCAGAAACCCCAATAAAAAGCTAAAAATATTACATAACCACTACAACTAACCTCATCTCAATACACTACAAAACATAAGATTACTTACTCTTCTGGTGAGGACGATTCATTTCTGGTGAGTACGATGGCTCAGTATATCTATCACTACTGGCCCTGCTTTTCGATCAGTTTATCACAACTGGCACTGCTTCTAGATAAGTCTAAAATAATCACGGTCACTGCACAGATCTTACTCAAGAAAGCTGCGGAGAGAGGCGGCTTCTGCAAGCGCGATCGTTTATATAGGGACTGGCTGGCTGGCGTGACGAGGCGAAACCTTGCTTCTG
>BOPN01002209.1:110000-117500 GCA_017312705.2 Penaeus japonicus
CATCATCATCATCATCATCATCATCTTCATTCTCATTATTCTCACTTTTATAAACATCATCTTCCTCCTCTTCCACATCATCATCATCTTCATCATCATCCTTCTCCTTCACGTCGTCATCATTCTCACACACTAAGAGCTTCCTCCTGTCATCCTCATGACTCTGCTGCTCTCATATCCATTGCAAAATGATGACACTTACAGAATGTTCATCAACAGCAGGGACAGCATTGCAACGTAATGAGAGAAGCGCCTCTCATTGCTAATTGATGTTTCCCGTCAGTTTTGTTTATCAATTTTCTTTACATTAGACAAATCGAGTTAGATTATATATATATATATATGTATATATATATATATATATATATATATATATATATATATAAACGTAAATATATACATATATATGTATATATATAAAATATATATATATATATGTATATATATACATATATGTATGTATATACATATATTTATATATATATATATACATATATTTACTTATATATATATATACATATAATCCATGTGAAACCTCTCTCGACCCAGCATCTCCCTGCAATAAGATTTATCTCATAATATCTTCACTGAGGCGAATAAGGCCATAAATGATCGAGCTTGACGTTAATCGCTCGACAATTACCGTGATTAAAGACCTTCGAACTCACATAGGAACCTCTCCTGGTCTACGATCACCTTTTGGCACAAAGCTTTTTCTTTTCTCTTTCTCTCTCTCTCTCCTACCTCCACTATGTCTTTTTCTGTTACTATAGTTGTATTATTTCACGGATTTATTTTGTGGCATTAAAATAATTTTATCAGATTCACTGTTTTGATCTGTGTCATTGTCATTGTTGTTGTTATCATTATTAGTTGTAGTAGTAGTGGTACAGATATCATTATTATTACTATCATTACTATTAGCCGTTGGTTTTGTTATCTATTTTTCTTTATTATTATGATTATCAGCATTGTGGTTTATATCACCACCATCAATATCATAATTACTATTATTGTCATTATTATTGATTTTGATATTGTTAGTATTATTACCATCCTTTTTCGTATCATCATTAGTATCATCATTATTATCATTATCATTATAATTTTTATATTTTATTATGTAATCTTTATCATTTTTAGTATCATTGTCATCATCATTTACTTTGCTATTATTTTCACTATTATTCTTTCTATAATGATTGTCATCATTATCACAGTTATTATTTATATTATTCTTATCGCTATTGTGATTACTATATCTTTATGATGTTTATCATTATTATTATCATTATCATTCTCACTTTTATTACTAACAATATCATTAGCATTACCATTGCTATCATTGCTATTATTGTAATTGTTATCATCATTATTATCATAATCGTTATCGTAATTGATATTAGCCTTCATTACTATCATTTTGGTTAATCTTATCATCATTATCATTAGTGTTCCCGTTATCATTATTATTATCATTGTTACCATCATTATCATTATCGCCATCATAATCTTTTTATTGTTATCATTATCATCATTATTGTAGTCGAAATTATCATCGTTAGCATTATAATCATCATCCTTTTAATCATATCATTACCGTCATTATCCTCTTCGTTAATATGATAAATATCATTACCAACATTATCAAATTTTCTCTTTCTCACTCTTTATCAACACTGATTTTTGATAAGTAAATTAGTTGATTGGTATTGAACTGAGTATAGCGGCATTGGTAATGCAATTCATTTAGTATGGTGTGGGGGCATCGGTGAGTTGTTTTGTTGGTTGTTGATAAAGTTGAGTATGATGACAATGTTATTGAAGAATATGACATTGATATTGCGATCTATGCATCTGGGCTTGGGGTTTGATTCCCTCTCTCTCTCTCTCTCTCTTTGTCTCTCTCTCTCTCTCCTTCTTCTTCTTTCCCTCTCTCTCTTTTTAGCCTTGATTCTCTCTCTCAGAGAGCTTTTCAACAAATACTCAACTCTTTTTCGTGGCGTACAAGAGGGCGTACAGATTGCTTTGTGTTTATTTCGTATACAGAGTTTGATCATTTAAGGTATAGTTCGTTTGCTTAATTATGCTGACTGTTCATATTCGTTTACTTTTACTCGCCCTTTCTTTTCATTCTCGTCCTCATCCTTATCCTCACCATCACCATCCCTCTTGTTCTTATCATTTTTCTGTTCTTTCTATTATCATATTCCTCCATTCTTCTCCTTCTCCTTCTCCTTCTTCTTCTTCTTCTCTCTTTCTTTATGCTTTCTTTCGCATTGATTCTCTCTCTCTCTCTCTCTCTCTCTCTCTCTCTCTCTCCTTCTTCTTTCCCTCTCTCTCTATTTCGCATTGATTCTCTCTCTTCTTCTTCTTCTTCTTCTTCTTCTTCTTCTTCTGTTTCTTCTTCTTCTTCTGTTTCTTCTTCTTCTTCTTCTTCTTCCTCTTCCCCTCTCCCTCTCCTTCTTCTTCTTCTCCTTCTTTCCCTCTCTCTCTTTATGTTTTGTTTCGCTTTGATTCTCTCTCTCTCTCTCTTTCTCTTTCTCTTCTTCTTCTTCTTCTTTCCCTCTCTCTCTATTTCACATTGATTCTCTCTTTTTTTCTTTCTTTATGTTTTCTTTCGCTTTGATTCTCTCTCTCTCTCTCCTTCTTTCTATCTCTATTCTTCTTCTTTCCCTTTCTCTCTCTATCTCTCTTTCTTTATGCTTTCTTTCGCATTGATTCTCTCTCTCTCTTCTTCTTCTTCTTCTTCTTCTTCTTCTTCTTCTTTTTTCCCCCTCTCTCTCTCTCTCTTCTTCTTCTCTCTCTCTCTCTCTCTCTCTCTCTCTCTCTCTCTCTCTCTCTCTCTCTCTCTCTCTTTCTCTCTCTCTTCTTCTTCCCCATCTATCTCAAATTCGCATTGATTTTCTCTCTCTTTTAAGTTTTCTTTCGCTTTGACTCTCTCTCTCTCTCCTTCTTTCCATCTCTCTTCTCCTTCTTCTTCTTCTTTCCTTTCTCTCTCTCTCTCTCCTTCTTCTTCGTTCCCTCTCTCTCTATTTCACATTGATTCTCTCTCTCTTTCTTTCTTTATGTTTTCTTTCGCTTTGATTCTCTCTCTTTCTCTCCTTCTTTCTATCTCTCTTCTTCTTTCCCTTTCTCTATCTCTCTTTCTTTCGCATTGATTCTCTCTCTCCTTCTTTCCCTCTCTCTCTATTTCACATTGATTCTCTCTCTTTCTTTCTTTCTTTCTTTATGTTTTCTTTCGCTTTGATTCTCTCTCTTTCTCTCCTTCTTTTTATCTCTCTTTCTTTATGCTTTCTTTCGCATTGATTCTCTCTCTCTCTCTCCTTCTTCTTTCCCTCTCTCTCTATTTCACATTGATTCTCTCTCTCTTTCTTTCTTTCTTTCGCTTTGATTCTCTCTCTTTCTCTCCTTCTTTCCCTTTCTCTCTCGATCTCTCTTTCTTTATGCTTTCTTTCGCATTGATTCTCTCTCTCTCTCTCTTTCTTTCTCTCTCTCTTGTGTTCTTTCGCTTTGATTCTCTCTCTCTCTCTTTCTCATTCTTTATGAACACTGATATTGGAATTTTAAATTGCTTTTGGGTGGATGATAAGTA
The DNA here is from genome assembly GCA_017312705.2 of Penaeus japonicus. Classification (NCBI taxonomy): domain Eukaryota; kingdom Metazoa; phylum Arthropoda; class Malacostraca; order Decapoda; family Penaeidae; genus Penaeus; species Penaeus japonicus. Next base: position 113,596 of record BOPN01002209.1, read on the forward strand.
AATTAGTTGATTGGCACTTAGTATGTTGTGGGGGCATCGGTGAGTTGTTGATAAGTTGAGTATAATGACAATGTTATTGAAGAATATGACATTGATATTGCAATCTATGCATTTGGGCTTGGGGTTTGAGGTTGAGTAGCTAGTTTATTAGTTTGGGATTGATAGAGTAGTCAATTACATCTCTAGGGAGATTTTGTGGCTCCGAAAGGAGCCGATGTTGTTGAAAAGAGGCAACCGAGAGAAAGATTTATTTCTTCTCAGTCTTCTTGGGGAGGAGCACAGCCTGGCCTGGATGTTGACTAAGGACACACCCTGGGCAATGGTCACACCAGAGAGGAGCTTGTTCAGTTCCTCGTCGTTACGGATAGCCAGCTGCAAGTGACGGGGGATGATACGGGTCTTCTTGTTGTCACGGGCGGCGTTACCTGCCAGCTCGAGAACCTCAGCAGCCAGGTATTCCATGACGGCAGCCAGGTACACAGGGGCACCTGCTCCGACACGTTCAGCGTAATTTCCCTTACGCAGAAGGCGGTGAATCCTACCTACAGGAAACTGAAGGCCGGCCCTGCTCGAGCGGGACTTTGACTTGCCCTTGACCTTACCACCCTTTCCACGACCTGACATGATGCTTGCTTTATAGGTATCTCAAAAACCTTGCAAGCCAAAACCAGAGCTTACCTATTTATAGGCGCCCACCGTTGAAACTTACCGATAGCGTTAGATGGCAACGGTTCCCACGCCCGTTGAGCCACTAGCTGGGGCTCACTCACCTGAGGCTGGCGCCCGTGTCGGCCCATAAAAGGAAAAATCCTTATCGGTATTTTTTGAAGGCTGAGGCGGAGAGGAACATTGCAGAAATCACTCCACCAGGTAGTAAAACCTACTTCACGGATGGTTCTGTAGACCCCATTTCCCACACTGCAGGCGCCGGCTTTGCAGCAAGGGACGTAGCACAAGCTATGCGGGTGTCCGACAATGCCTCCTCGCTCCAAGCAGAGGCTGTCGCTATTATGGGAGCCCTAGCCCATGCAGCCCAGACGGACGGGCATGTTGTCATACATACAGACTCTAGGGCCGCCATTGACAGCCTGCAGCAATGCACGCCCCTTGATAACGTTTACCTTCTGACCACGATTCTCACTATTGCTCAGGGAATCCTGGATCAGGGTAGACGCATTATCATCAACTGGATTCCAAGCCATGTTGGTATTAAAGGGAACGATGTAGCTGACAGGCTAGCGGAGGAAGGCAGGAAAAAACCCTTGAGTAATCTTGTGGTGCATCCTAGCCGAGAACTGCTAAGGCGTAAATTGATGGCTGCAGGGCAGGTCGGTGCCCTGCAGCGCCACAGAGAGGAAGCGAGAACCTCCCCCTCGGCCAGCTGGTACTCAGACGCCACAGGCTATGAGTCGCTGATACTCTCTAACAGACTACCAAGGCGAGCCGAAGTCAGTCTTCACAGACTGAGATTAGGCTACCCTTGTGCGTGGCAAATCATACCCACCATTGGGCATGATGAGCGACGCTGCAGCCATTGTGGCGCGCCGGACGCCAATTTAGAGCACTATCTGATGGAATGCGAGCACACTCGCTTCCTCAGGCAGGGCCCTGAGACGACAGCCGCCGGGTTGGTAAGGCGGCTATGCCTATTGCTTTCCCCGTGGCAACTGGAGCGCCTTCAGGCAATCCAACCGCCACGGTAAGCATTCAGTTATGATGATGAGTCAGCACTTATAGCTGGCAGAGGCCGGGCCGCCTCGTGCATATAGCCCGGGCGAAGGAAAGCCTTCGCAAATCTCTCTGAACTGAACTGAACTCGGTGTTTACCGATAAGGATTTTTCCTTAAGTCTATCACCAAGGGTGATAAGAAGAAGAAGCGCAGGAGGAAGGAGAGCTACAGCATCTACATCTACAAGGTGTTGAAGCAGGTCCACCCCGACACCGGTATCTCCTCCAAGGCCATGTCCATCATGAACTCGTTCGTGAACGACATCTTTGAGCGCATTGCAGCCGAGGCTTCCCGCCTTGCACACTACAACAAGCGTTCCACCATCACCGACCGGGAGATCAGACCGCCGTCAGGCTGTTGCTGCCGGAGAACTGGCCAAGCACGCTGTGAGTGAGGAGCACCAAATATCACCAAGTACACCTCCTCCAAGTAAATTAGAAGGTTGCACGGTTTACCTGCCTCCTCTACCAACATCGGCTCCTTTAGGAGCCTGATATAGATAAAGCAGATAGAGGACATGGGCGTTGTTATCTTGTTGTTTTAGACACACTTTGCACCGCGGCGTGGTTTGGGTCAGCTGGCCGTGGTGGCCTCCGCCTCCCCCGGCGCCGACGATCAGGTAACCTCCGCCTCCGCCGCTGCCGTAGCCTCCGGTGGAGCCGCTGCTCCCTCCGTAACCGCCCGTTTGGCCGCCTCCGAGGAAGCCTCTCTTCTCCTGCAAAACAGGTGATGAAATTACAACCGCGAAAAGCAGATATTGCTAAATAAATCACCAATCATGACAGTAGTTCTCTCTTGGGCAAGTTCCCTGTCCAGTAAACACCAACTGCTCATGCTTTGCACTGATGGGACTCACCCTCACAGTTTCCTCGGCATTGCAGGACTCAGCGATTGCGAAGCCTGTGGAAGAACAGATTAGATTGGATTAGTGCCGTTCCTCTCACCCGAGGCAGTTTGTGATCTAATGGCTCATGTCTGGGGAGAAATCGAGGAAATGGAACACGATAATGAAGGTGACGAGGAGGGAAAGGAGGAAGAATAAGAGATGAAGAAGCAGAAACAAAGAAATATAGATATAAGGGATAACAACAAATGTAATCACTATCACTATCATCATCATCGACATTTTCATTATCATTGCTACTCTCATTAATTTTGTCGTTGTTATCATCATAATCATCACCATTATCATCTCCATCATCATTAGCATCATCAATAACATCTGCATCATTATTAGCATCGTCGTTATTGGTAATATCATCCATATTATTATCCTTCATAAACATTATTACGAAGACGAAGGAAATAGAAGAGAAAAAAATATAAATAGATAAAAATAAATAAAGAATAACGATAGTACTGTTATCTTAGTGAAACAACAGAAGACAGAAGAGATGGAAAAGGAAGGAAGTAGAACAACAACAAAGGAAAAAAAAGAAAGAAAAAAAAACGAAAAAAAAAGAAAACAAGCATAGCAGCCAAGCACATTAAGCAAGCACCAAGTCCCACATAAAACTCACCCACGAGGCACAGGAGAGCTGTATACTTGAGGGAAGCCATTGCGAACTGACGACTGTGAAATGGATCTTTTACCCATTTATACCCAGAGGCTCAGACGTTACAACACACCCCGTTTTCTACACGTGAAAGAGAGAGTGGAAAAGAAGAGTGTGTTGGGTAGTGAGCGTGACAGCTTTTTCTTCTTCTTCTTCTTCTTCTTCTTCTTCTTTTTACTTTTTTTTTTTCTTTTTACTTTCGACACACGCTGCCTTAAAACACATAATGATGCCAAGATGAGTGATGCTGGGAGAGGCAATGTGATTTAGGGAGATTTAGGGAATCCGGGGATGTGGAATTTTCAAAGTGGAGTCTAGGGTGAAGGTGGAAGGATGATGGAGATGGAGCCGGGGATTAATATCATGATCATTCGCCTTTCAATAATCAGGATGATCTATATGTACATTCATATATCTATATCTATATGTATATATACATATATGTGTGTGTGTATGTGTGTGTGTGTGTGTGTGTGTGTGTGTGCGTGTGTAAATATTCATATATAAATATAGATAGATAAATAGATAGATAGATATATATATATATATATATATATATATATATATATATATATATATCTCTCTTCTTCTTCTTCTTCTTCTCTCTCTCTCTCTCTCT
>BOPN01002209.1:125000-130000 GCA_017312705.2 Penaeus japonicus
TAACAGTAAAGTAAGATGCCCACTGATTTCTTTAAGAACATTGCCAGAAACTAAGATATAATAACTGCGTAAGAAAATTCAAAAGAGAAAAAAAAACAGTAGTATTACAAAATACCCAAAGAATAAGTCTGCTCCATTCAGGCTGACCTTATATTTCCATATAGTGTACATGCTTGTGGTTGTATGTGTATTTGAGGAAGAGAGATTTATTCTTTCCACATATGTATATATGTATGTATGTATGTATATGTGTTTTTAATTCATATATATATATATATATAAATATGTATATAAAGAGAGAAAGAGATATGTATGTATGCCTTACATGTATCATATATAATATATATATATATATATATATATATATATATATATATATATATATATATATATATATATATATATATATATATATGTATATATATATATATATATATATATATATATATATGTATATATGAGTGTGTGTGTGTGTGTGTGTGTGTGTGTGTGTGTGTATGTATGTACATATATATATATATATATATATATATATATGTATATATATATATATATATATATATATATATGTATATGTATATATATATATATATATATATATGTATATATGTATATATGTATATATGTATATATATATATATATATATATATAAATATATATATACATATATATATATATATATATATATATATATATATATATATATATATATATGTGTGTGTGTGTGTGTGTGTGTGTGTGTATGTTTGTGTGTGTGTGTGTGTGTGTGTGTGTGCATATATATATATATATATATATATATATATATATATATATATATATATATATATATATATAAATATATATATATATATATATATATATATATATATATAAATATATGTATATATAAATATATATATATATATATATATATATATATATATATATATATATATATATATATATATATATATATATATATATTATATATATACATATATACATATATATATATATATATATGTATATATATATATATATATATATATATATATATATATATATATATATATATATATTCTGTGTGTGTGTGTGTGTGTGTGTATGCATATATATATACATATTTACATAATGTACATACACAGATAGATGCATATAGATAATGATAAATAGATAGATGGATATGTGTATGTATGCATATATGTATTTATGCATGTATGTATAGCCTTAACATCAACATCAGAAAACATGAGACTTACCCTTGGGATCTCCTCGACGGCAGTCTCAGCCACAGCTAAGCCTGTGGAAATAAGAGTTCAATAATCACCTAAGAATTAGTATCATTCAGCCTTCGTATAAAATCACTAAATTCAGCATCATACATTCCTTCCATCGTACCGAAAGCGAGGCACAGGATCCAAATGTTGTTTCTCATCATGATGTACAATTCGCGTCGAATTTTAGAATGATGGCTTTGGGTAGTCGTCGTCTTTTATACAAGATAGCTTCAGGGTTGCCAGGTATCTTTAGCCTACATTATTCACTTTTGATTCCGCTATCTAAAGGAATGTCTGCATTTCCTTGATCTATCTTTCGACACTCGCCTTTGTCGTTTTAGAACGATCTATTGTTTCGCTCTGAATATGATGTCAGTCGAGCAAGAGCGGCACTAATCGATTTGAGGAACTAGTCTGAGGGCAAGAGAGGGTGGCATCGCTTGAGTCTGATATAGCTGAAAGGAGACATTCTTTTTCATGGTATTCTCTTAAACTCTTCGTAGATCACGTGGAACGTATGTCTATTACATTCTTTCCAATGACGATGGTGTTATATATGTTTATGTGATATAATCACTCACACACATATATGTATATATATATATATATATATATATATATATATATATGTATATATATATATATATATATATATATATATATATGTATTTATATAAACGTATATAAATACATATATATGTATATATATAAATATAAATGTATACATACATATATATATGTATATGTATATATATACATATATATGTATATATATACATATATATGTATATGTATACATATATATGTATATATATATATATATATATATATATATATATATATATATATATATTCCACATAGGCATTAATATATGCGTTGTTTATGTGCGATAATAAGCAATAATAGTTAGCATCAATATCAGCTACCAGCAAAATCACTATTTTTAAGTTGGTGTCCATTTCTTGCCTTTTCTTTTGCATAACCATGGTCTTTATTTTTCATCTTGATACAGAACAAATAAGTAATTAGTTTTAAGCATCTAGTTGTGTCTCTGATAATCAGATAAACTGCAGCTACCAAGGAGAAAAAAAAAATATGTATCAATTATTTATTATGAAAACTCCTTTTTATATTCATTGAATGTTTTCAATTTTCAGTCTCAAAGACTGGTCACGTAACAGTTTCTTAAAAGTGAATTTTATCTGTTTAACTTCCTTTATATATATCTCTCTCTCGTTCTCTATTCTATAGAAAAAACAATGGTTACAACCAATATACTTTCTCAGTTGAATATAAATTTAGACTAAATGAGTTTGCGTTCCCTAGCTCCCATTTTTAAGCAAAATCCTATTTCCTGTTAATATATAACATTATATTTTACAGGGATCAGATTACACGACTAATAAAATGAACTAAAACGAGTGACAAACCGTGTTTCTTCGAAGAAAATATCAGTGAAGGTTTCGAAGAAGACGTCTGATTTTATCCATTTTTCTATTTTATTGACAGTAAGAACATCCGTGACTAACGTACTGGTAATTAGAAGTAAGAAGTGTTGTCGATTTGGGGCCCATTTGAGAGGGAGACCCATGGTCATTGGGGCCCTTTATAAATCTGGCCCTGGCCATACGTGCCTTTTATATATTCTTTTTTTCGTAAGTTGTATCATTCAATGTTGATATGATATATGAATCCGTCCTAATACCTGAAATATCTGATTCTCTGATGATAGACCTGAAATGTATATCAAGATTCATCCAGCGCTGTTGGTGTTTGACCTGTTCCTCTTCTTACCTGTAACCTCAATGGTTGTCGGTAGAAGACATCTGTATGTTGAAGTCAGCATATTGTTCATAGACCTTCTACGTCTTTCCTACACTCCCTCGAATATATTCTAGTACTTGGCAAGTACAATGCAGGTGTATTTTAGGGTAGACTTAGTTTATGCCTTGTACTCTCTAGTACCCAGATCATTCCCTTCAGAGATTGAAGGTTTTTGGGAAGAGCTTCTTACTGTGTTCTTATCAGAGTTGTAGTAAGATGTCTAGACAACTCCTTGATACCTCTCTCTCTCTCGGTTACTCTCTCTCTCTTTATATATATATATATATATATATATATATATATATATATATATATATGTTTATAAACATGAATATATATATACATAATTGTGTGTATATATACATATATATGAATATATATTATGCATATGTATATATGCATATATATTATGTATATGTATATATGCATATATATAAATATATATTATACATATATATAGATGCATGTATTTATATTTCTTTAGACACCAATAAATAAAAGCATTGAAAAACTATTAATCTCATTTATTGAGTGAAAAAAGATATGTAATGAATAATGAAAATAAAGCAATTGACTCATGTGTCGATGTGTCTGCAAAGCGTCGAGCGAAGGAATCTCAGTGGCCGTATCCGGACGAGGAGGAGCCGCCGTAGCCGCCCCCGCCGGCGCCCTTGGCCTTGGCTTGGGCCTTGCTGGCTGCCCCCTGGGCCTGAGCTGCTGCTGCAAGGGCTGACTGCAGGTCATTGAGGGCAAGACTCTGCTGCTGACTCAGAGAGTTGGCCGCCTGCTGAGCCTGCCAGGCCATGGCCTCCTGAGCAGAGAGAACAGCCTGGATGTCGTTCAGACTGTTGGCAGCCTGAGACGCCAGACCGCTGGCCTCGGCGCTCAGCTGACCCAGGTTAGAGGCCAGAGACGAGGCCGACGAGGCAGCAAGCTTAGCGGCCTGCACGGCCTGAGACGCCTGTCCGGCCAGTGAGGACTCGGCGAAGGCTGCAGCCTGTGCTCCTTGAGCAGCCTGAGTGATTTGCGCGGCCTGTGCCTGTTTTTGCGCAGCGGCAGCAGAGGCCTGTTGAGCTGCAGCAGAGGCCGTGGCTGCGGCCTTACCAGCGGCTGCGGAAGCTGCGGCACTGGCAGCGCCCTTGAGTCCAGCGGCAGCGGCGGTGGCCTGTGCAGCAGCCTGGTTAGCGATGGAGGAGGCACTAGGACCGTGAGAGCCGCCTGCACCGCCTCCGACGATCAGGTAACTTCCTCCGCCACCTCCAACGGCTCCGCCTCCATATCCTCCTCCTCCAGAGTGGCCTCCGCTCCCTCCGGAGCCTCCGCCGTATCCGCCGCCTGTGGAGCCCACGAAGCCGCGTTTCTCCTGAAGGAAGGTGTCGCCCACACATAGTCACCTCGTCTCCCACAAGAGATTATAGAGTCACTATAAATCATCATATTGAGCCTTAACATCAACATCAGAAAACATGAGATCTAATTTCTTGGGACTTCCTCGACGCAGAGTCTCAGCCACAGCCAAGCCTGTGGAAATGAAAGTTCACTTTCAATGATCACCTAAGAATTAGTATCATTCAGCCTTCGTATAAAATCACTAGATTCAGCATCATACATTCCTTCCATCGTACCGAAAGCGAGGCACAGGATCCAAATGTTGTTTCTCATCATGATGTACAATTCGCGTCGAATTTTAGAATGATGGTTTTGGGTAGTCGTCGTCTTTTATACACAAAGGCTTAAGAGTTGCCAATTACCTTTAGCTCTAAAGACTCACGGTTTCACAATTGATAGGGATGATCTTTGAAGGATTTTTGCTATCGACAATTCCCTTGTCGTTTTAGGCGAATCGTTGAAACCTGAGAATAATAACAGTAAAGTAAGATGCCCACTGATTTCTTTAAGAACATTGCCAGAAACT
>BOPN01002209.1:132500-137500 GCA_017312705.2 Penaeus japonicus
TCCATTTGGTATCGTTTTGGTAATAGAGGTTATAATTTCTGGTATTTATAATCATGCATGAAATCATGTTTTTCTTATCAATATGTATTGATATAATGAAGGAAATGTTGGTCTTAATCTGTATGAAATGTGTTTCTTGCTTTTCCTCTTCTCATAATTTATTGATATTATGATGCAATATGTAAGTACTGTATTTAGTGACATGGAATACACTCTAATAATAAATTACTGCATGACAGTGCCGGCTATGGCTACATGTTCCATTTGCTAAAATTAAACTGCGTTATTATTCATATCATTTATTCAGTGAAATAATAAGGTGATAAATAACGATGGCAATACGAATGGATCATTGATAGAAGGCTCAGCCTTGCAAAGCGTCGAGCGAAGGAATCTCAGTGGCCGTATCCGGACGAGGAGGAGCCGCCGTAGCCGCCCCCGCCGGCGCCCTTGGCCTTGGCTTGGGCCTTGCTGGCTGCCCCCTGGGCCTGAGCTGCTGCTGCAAGGGCTGACTGCAGGTCATTGAGGGCAAGACTTTGCTGCTGACTCAGGGAGTTGGCCGCCTGCTGAGCCTGCCAGGCCATGGCCTCCTGAGCAGAGAGAACAGCCTGGATGTCGTTCAGACTGTTGGCAGCCTGAGACGCCAGACCGCTGGCCTCGGCGCTCAGCTGACCCAGGTTAGAGGCCAGAGACGAGGCCGACGAGGCAGCAAGCTTAGCGGCCTGCACGGCCTGAGACGCCTGTCCGGCCAGTGAGGACTCGGCGAAGGCTGCAGCCTGTGCTCCTTGAGCAGCCTGAGTGATTTGCGCGGCCTGTGCCTGTTTTTGCGCAGCGGCAGCAGAAGCCTGTTGAGCTGCAGCAGAGGCCGTGGCTGCGGCCTTACCAGCGGCTGCGGAAGCTGCGGCACTGGCAGCGCCCTTGAGTCCAGCGGCAGCGGCGGTGGCCTGTGCAGCAGCCTGGTTAGCGATGGAGGAGGCACTAGGACCGTGAGAGCCGCCTGCACCGCCTCCGACGATCAGGTAACTTCCTCCGCCACCTCCAACGGCTCCGCCTCCATATCCTCCTCCTCCAGAGTGGCCTCCGCTCCCTCCGGAGCCTCCGCCGTATCCGCCGCCTGTGGAGCCCACGGAGCCGCGTTTCTCCTGAAGGAAGGTGTCGCCCACACATTATAGTCAACTCATCTCTCACGAGAGATTATAGAGTCACTATACATCTTCACATTGGGCCTTAACATCGACATCAGAAAACATGAAACTTACCCTTGGGATCTCCTCGACGACAGTCTCAGCCACAGCCAAGCCTGTGGAAAGGAAAGTTCAGTTTCAATGATCACCTAAGAATTAGTATCATTCAGCCTTCGTACAAAATCACTAGATTCAGCATCATACATTCCTTCCATCGTACCGAAAGCGAGGCACAGGATCCAAATGTTGTTTCTCATCATGATGTACAATTCGCGTCGAATTTTAGAATGATGGCTTTGGGTAGTCGTCGTCTTTTATACACAAAGGCTTAAGAGTTGCCAGTTACCTTTAGCTCTACAGACCCACGGTTTCACTTTCCATAGGAATTATTGCGTTATGAGGATATTTAAAATGGACAATTACCTTCTCCATTTTTTAGTGATTTTTTTTCTGATTGAATATCTATCTGAATACGATAGTAAAGTCATGGGGATATTCATTTCTTTTAGAAAATTGTCAGAAAAAGAGAAATCGATGCTCCGCATCAGTATAATAGAAGATAATTTTTTTTTTGTGTTTTTTGTAGTATTTTTATGCATTCATCCTTATGTTTAATTTGTCCTAATATGAATGAATCGGGACCTATGGCAGTGAATCATGGACTTTATCGAAGGAGATGAGAAGGAGAATCAAATCGTTGGAATCGTTGTTTGTGGGGAATGATGGTAGTATCATAGACAAAGAGATTGAGTAATCTGAAGGAACTGGAAAAGATATATAGAATGGAGTTCGTTATCAAACATAAATCAATGAATAAAAGAAAAGAAAAAAAAAGAAAAGCAGTTTTTGTTTCTTGATCATGGTCTAAGGAAGGAGTGTTGGGGTTCTTGATGGCGAGAGGAAACTTAGAAAGGGAAAGGAGCAGAGAAAGAAAGAGGCTTAGTGTAGATAATTAGCTTGAGGGAATGGACTGCGAACAGGGATCGAAGTACGGACGATGTGAAAAGCCTGGATTTGATGATTGGAAAGCCTTATTCACCAAAGTCCGAAATGGGTTTGATAGACCTACTTAAAGAAAAAGATTTTGGATAATTTAGAAGAAAGTGGTGGGTCTAAATTTAGAATAAATCAAAAAGTAATTTGTGCGATAGATAAAGTAGTGCAGAAAGAAAGTTGGTTTATTTTGAGTGACATAAATCAAAGCAGCATATTTATTTCTGTTACTGTTATTACTCTTAGTTTCGTCATAATTTTTATTATCGTTGTCACTATATGATGATGTTTTCATTGTCCTTCTGATTATTGATATCACTGTTATTTTTATTATCATTTTCTATCGTTATCATTATTTTGACTCTTGTCATTCTTATTGTTATCAATGATATTATTACCAAGATTGATGATATCATCATCATTGTCATTTCATTACTATCATTATCAATATTGTAGTATTATTATCGTTATTATCATTATTATCACTATTACTGTCATCATTATTGTTATTAGCATTAGCATAACCAGTAACAGTCACCATCATGAGTTCATTATGACAATGCAAAAGATGTAATTGATTTAAATCCGATTATCTCGTCATCGAAATTACATGTAATTCTGACGAGATAATCAAAACGCGTTAGTTATTCAGTCTAATCTATAATCATCACCATCGCCATTACTACCATCAGTAGAAACATACTTCTCGAATCGCTATGTATTTCTTGAATAGAACATTGTCCCGTACGGTTAGTGTTTTGTTTTTTTTATATATATAGTTATTGTGCAGTGCTCATAAAATATCATGATTTCAGCTTCACAGATCCTTAGCTTATGTGTATGTGTCTGTCTCTCTCTCCTATTTCTCTTTCTCAAATACTCTCACTCTCCCTCTTTCCCTTTCTCCACTATTCCTTCTCCTTTTCTCCCTCATCCCCTCTCTATATATTTCTCCACATCCTCTGCCTCTCCCACTCTAAATTAGAATGAAATGAGAGAAATTAAATGTTTATCAAGGCGAAGGTGGGCCGTACAAAGTCTACTTTGTGTTAATGTAGGTATTCTCTTTCTCACAACACAAACATTCGACTCGCTACAGTGCTTTCCAGCCATGCATTAAATGCTACTCTTCGTGGACATAAACAAAAGCGCGTCGTATCTCGTTGTAACATTTCGCAGATTAATGAGATTCTCTCCGAGTGAAGTCTTTGTTGAATTGCTTATTGGCCTTATTCTATTCTAACACATTTGGTTATACTTAAGTCAAAATGAGTCTACCTTACGCAAGGATTTGTGCCTGAGACATGTATGTGTATAGGAATCTCACTTTCAGTTCAAGTCGTCCTATCTGTCGGCATCTGGCAACCTTACCAACTCTTGATATAAAAGGCGAAATCGTCCAGGTTAATCCATCACTCATTTCGCAATCAATGCAAGATGCAGAAGAATATTTTCATCCTCTGCCTCGCTTTCGGTAATGGAGTTGATAACACACGCTGTTTTATGTTCACCTACATGCAAAGATTATTATATTTACATTACCTTGGAAATATAAACGTTAAGAGGTTTATTCTTTTCCTTTCAGGTTTTGCTGTAGCTGAATCTGTTCCTGAGGACACTCCCAGAGTAAGTACTATGTGTCAAAGACCTACTTATTAGGTATTGGATATGAGGATGTGCCGTTTGATAGCATCCCCCACCCCCCTCTAAAAAAATAGAATGAAATATATATATATATATATATATATATATATATATATATATATATATATATATATATATATATATACATATATGCATATGCATATGATGTGTACCTTGCAAATTCGTGTCAGAACAAACAGCAAGAGAACAACGAATCCTACAGTCGATTTTTTTCAGGAGAAGCGTGGCTTCGTGGGCTCCACAGACGGCGGATACGGCGGAGGCTCCGGAGGGAGCGGAGGCCACTCTGGAGGAGGAGGATATGGAGGCGGAGCCGTTGGAGGTGGCGGAGGAAGTTACCTGATCGTCGGAGGCGGTGCAGGCGGCTCTCACGGTCCTAGTGCCTCCTCCATCGCTAACCAGGCTGCTGCACAGGCCACCGCCGCTGCCGCTGGACTCAAGGGCGCTGCCAGTGCCGCAGCTTCCGCAGCCGCTGGTAAGGCCGCAGCCACGGCCTCTGCTGCAGCTCAACAGGCCTCTGCTGCCGCTGCGCAAAAACAGGCACAGGCCGCGCAAATCACTCAGGCTGCTCAAGGAGCACAGGCTGCAGCCTTCGCTGAGTCCTCACTGGCCGGACAGGCGTCTCAGGCCGTGCAGGCCGCTAAGCTTGCTGCCTCGTCGGCCTCGTCTCTGGCCTCTAACCTGGGTCAGCTGAGCGCCGAGGCCAGCGGTCTGGCGTCTCAGGCTGCCAACAGTCTGAACGACATCCAGGCTGTTCTCTCTGCTCAGGAGGCCATGGCCTGGCAGGCTCAGCAGGCGGCCAACTCCCTGAGTCAGCAGCAGAGTCTTGCCCTCAATGACCTGCAGTCAGCCCTTGCAGCAGCAGCTCAGGCCCAGGGGGCAGCCAGCAAGGCCCAAGCCAAGGCCAAGGGCGCCAGCGGGGGCGGCTACGGCGGCTCCTCCTCGTCCGGATACGGCCACTGAGATTCCTTCGCTCGACGCTTTGCAAGGCAATTGACTCATGAATCATTTTCTCTTATTTCATTATTTATCAGATTTCTCTTTCGCTCAGTAAATGAAATAAATACTATTTCGATTTTTTGTGTGTTTGTTTGCCATGCAGTATCTTACATCTTATACGTCTCACTTTCACTTTCTTATCGTTTCATTAGTGTCTCC
>BOPN01002209.1:150000-152500 GCA_017312705.2 Penaeus japonicus
CTACGGTCAACGTCAGTGTAATCAACAAATATGTTCGGGAAATGGGTACTGTGTCTTTGACTGGATGTGTCCCAAAGGGGAAACAGGTTATAATGCCGTATATATTCTTTATTTATTCTATTTCGTCTGTGTTTGTTTGTTTGTTTTGTTGAAATTCCTCGTGGCTATTGTCGGAGTGGCTCTCTCCAGTGCTGAATGGAATCATTAAGTTACATTTTGGCGGTTCTTTATCGCGTTTATAAGGCTATTTTATAATCTCTCTCTCTCTCTCTCTCTCACGCACACAAATTTAAACAGGCAGAACCTCTAAAACCACAGCGACGGTACTTATAAAAACAAAAATGAAAAGAGTAAGTAATCGTATGAAAATAGACCTCCATCTCAGACTAGTACCATGAATAGAAGAAACAATAACTTATTGCTGTTGATGGCAAATTTTCACAACTAGAGGATATCATTACATGACCTTAATGAAAAAGTACCTGGAAGTCCTTTTTAAGAAATCAGTTACTTTCGATGTACGAGGCTACTTGTCAATATATTGTTTCTGAAGTTAATTGATTGATCATATTGTTTGTTAATGAATCCGTCTATTTTTGTTATTTGTTTATTTATATTTATATGTCAACATCCTCTTTTCTCTATTCTAAGGAATGTATTGAATTATAATCAATATTGTACACTATGTAACAGCGGCCTTTCTCCTGATCTGCAGAAATAATACATTGGAATTCTGGAGATATATATACAGAGAAAGAGATATTGAAAGGGAGAAATACTAAGGGACTTGGAAGGAAATCATTGAAAGTCTCGTATGTCTTACTTTAGAAATAGAACTTCATTCGATTCAAGTGATAAAGATGATAATGATAATAATAATAATGATAAAAAAATAGTAAGCATTAATGGATCAAATGGAAAGTGTTATTATCATTATTACTATATTTTTTTACAGGTTAGGGTAGACAGGAAAACGTCTATGACAAAGTGTCCGACGACTGGAATCTGCAGGAAACTGTTGTAAAAGAGGTAACAAAAGATGAATAAGGAGAGAGCGCGAGGATAGGGAAGATAAGGAAAATAACTGAGAATGAACGAGAGAGAAAGGGGAAAGGGAAAGTGGGGGTCGGTTAGATTAGTGAATATAAAGAATTACGAGCGATGGCAAAGGAAGACAAATGAAGTATGATGATATGAATAAAAATATGAATTTCCAAAATAAAGAGAAGATAACATAAAAAAAATGCTACGTAAAAATCGAAACAATTTAAAAAAAGGGAAATATAAAGACACAATGCATAAGGAAAATAATGACAATGAAAAAGGGGAGACATATAGTAATAAAAACTCTCCAGATGGGTTTTGAGCAGAAACCATAAAAAAGGGCTTCAATAAGGAACATTTAAACCAACGAACTGATAAATAAAATAGTCTTCAAAGAGTAGAGTAAAGAGGAAAGAGTGAAAGCAGGAAAGGAGGGCCAGTGATGAACCGGATTTGAAAGAGAAGTTTCACACCCACATGGACGGCGTTCTTTGTGACATGTAGAAAAGGCATGATTAGGAATGAATAACTTCATGATGTCAGTGATGCAGTTGATGTGTCGCAATTGATTCAGAACAAGATTTGATAGAAACGCGTCAATTACATCTGCTCTGTGAAGTGTCTCATTCTCCTTTATACCTTGTCTTTTCACTCAAACACCCTCATAATCTTTTTGTGGGATTGTATCAAATCGTTCGTCTGGGAATACAAAGATTTATCTAAATGCATAACAAAGCACACGCCAAAATAAAGGAAGAATAAAAGAAAAAAATGTATATATATATATTATATATATATGTATATATATATACATACATTTATATATATATATATATATATATATATATATATATATATATATATATATATATATATTTATATATATATATATATATATATATATATATATATATATATATATATATATATATATGTATATATATATATACATACATTTATATATATATATATATATATATATATATATATATATATATATATATATATATATATATATATACATATATATATGTGTGTGTGTGTGTGTGTGTATGTGTGTGTGTTCTGAGACGTGGAATATTGGTTGTGTGTGATGTAATACATGTGTGTGTGTGTGTGTGTATGTATACACACACACACATATATATATACATATAAACACACACAATAATGTCCATCTCAGAGGCGGCAGCAGCCGCCGCCATTATATAAATACTGCTTTGGGCAGTTTCTACACTTTCCACAATGTTCCTCTTCAAGCACACCGTCATCCTCTGTCTCTTTGGTATGTTGAGAAAGCGTTCGTCATGGATATGTTGTTTTTGTATTTATTCATTCAGAGAATTGGCAAGTTGTACTTTATAGTCGATTGGTTCCGTTTATCAAATTATGATATTATATACTTTATACAGTGGTATAGTTCATGTAATGTTTAAAGATAAATAATGCCTTATAA
>BOPN01002209.1:185000-187500 GCA_017312705.2 Penaeus japonicus
TACATATATTCAATTAGTGTAGATATGTAGAAAAATGAAGAAAATTGATGCTCCATAGTATGCAGTGGGGGTGACGAATAAAATAAAGAAACAGCGATGTATAAATCTCACCACTTGGACATCCTTCACTGATGTCATTATACCCTGAGAGCTACTGCAAACTGTTGTTATAAGTAATGATGTCTTCCTGTTTATGCAGTGTTCATGCACTTTCCTAGTCTCTAAGATAGTCCTATATTGTTCAGAATTAAGGAAACCCTGAAATGGACTATGAAATTCGCCGCTATGGGAGAGAATTATGTAACCGAAAATCACACAAAATCTCAGTTGTAAAATAGAGATCAAGATTATGTGTCATATAAATTACACCTCAAAATGAAACAGACACATAGGTCCGTTAAACACAAAGCGCTGGGCACCATAGGCTGGTATGGTGGTTCCGTAAACTATAGAAACGATAATCTGGCTAGTCGCCTCCGTGGCACTATGTACATATATGGAGTGACATATATATATATATATATATATATATATATATATATATATATATATATATATATGTATGTATATATATACATCTATATACATACATACACACACACACACACACACACACACACACACACATATATATATATATATATATATATATATATATATATATATATATATATATATATATATATATATATATATATATAAGAACGGTATGAATGAGACTGAATATCTAAACAACGCAAGAGATGTATGTTTGACGCGTTTCGACGGAGCTCTTCCTCGGAAATTCATCTTGCGTTGTTTAATATATTCAATCTCATTCTTACCTTTCTTCTACTCTCTCTCACACACACACGCACACACACACACACACACACACACATATATATATATATGTATATATATATATATATATATATATATATATATATATGAGTATATATATACATACACACACATACACATATATATCTGTGCGTGTGTTTATGTATGTGTATATATATATTTGCGTATGTCTGTGTGTTTGTGCCTTTTTTGATGTTTGTGCGTGGTTCTCCGCGTGTGTTTTCTATTTATGTGTAAAGAGGATCATTCAATAAAAATATGAATAATTTGGTAATTATATATATCATTACATAGAACTACCAAATCTCAGTATAACTGTTACAAATGACAGGCATCACTAGTAAATGTAATGTATTTCACTTTGTTTATTGTGTCATGGGTTGATCAGGGGTGGCCCCTGAACCTTCCCTCCACGAGCTTGTCAGCGCATAACCCTTGTGAGGTAGTCACTTGCACATAACTCTCCCTCATCCATTTATTTGTTTTATTTATTTCAGCATTTGAAATTGTTCATAAACTGGAGTTCATTGTCTATTTGAAGGTGTCTATCGGCATATATATATATATATATATATATATATATATATATATATATATATATATATATATATATATATATATATATATAAATATATATATATATATATATATATATATATATATATATATATATATATATATATATATGTATACATATGTATATATGTACGCAAACACCCATGCACCCACCCACACACACACATACACGCACACATATATAAATATATATGCATGTATACACATTTGATTTCTTGTTATAAATTTTGTATACGTTAAGACAGGAAATGTACCTTTACATAAGCTACATACGGTGTAAAATCCCTTGGCTTGGGGAATCAACCCTTGCAGAATAACTAACGGTTTTCAAGAGGATAGGATGAATGAATTGTTTACATGTTGATCTATTTGTTTATTTCAACCGAAAACATTAAATCATCAGTACATTTCATGGCACCATCATAGCATGACCCAGCAATGAGGAAGCCGTAAAAGTATCATGAGAAGCTGTTATGGCATCTTGGCATTTGCACACTTAAGTCTCAACGAGAAAATCGGATCCCTCGTCGTACACCGGGTGCATGACGCCGCGTGCCCCCCGATCCACAAAGTCGGAGCTCCTTGTCAGCCTGTCCGGGACCTGAAAGAACTCTCTCCTCAGAACCCTCGTCCAACGGCCATTAAACAGCGGGGAGAAAATGTGGGCTTTCTGTCGCATCTCCTTTCATGATAATAATGCTTTCTCTCTCTCTCTCTCTCTCTCTCTCTCTCTCTCTCTCTCTCTCTCTCTCTCTCTCTCTCTATATATATATATATATATATATATATATATATATAGATAGATATATAGTGTATATATATATATATACATATATATATATATATATATATATATATATATATATATATATATATATTCATATTGACACACACACATATATATACATATATACATATACATACATACATATATATATATATATATATATATATATATATATATATATATATATATATATATATATATATATAAACATATATATATATATATATATATATATACATATATATACATACATATATATATATATGTATATATATATATATATATATATATATA
>BOPN01002210.1:12500-15000 GCA_017312705.2 Penaeus japonicus
GCGACTGGGTGTCTTTCATGAAGCCGGATCATCATAATAGCTTATAGATGTGGATAATGCAGGTAAGGTTGCTGGTGTATAAGCTGGACATCTATAGTGCATATGAAATAAACATCAGAGTTTTAAAAATAATGTTATTTTCCAATTCTATAGCATATCAAGTGTTTGTTTTCAGTTAATTTTCAACTGAGTGTTTATTTATTATTATCATTATTTTATATATTTTTTAGATTCAACGCTGAGAATGTGATGATGAAACCTTTTTTCTTTAAATAATCAATTATTATGCACAGAGTATCATAGTTGGTTTCTTCTCTGTCGCCTCCAACCAAGCGTCTTAACATTCTTCTCCTCTTACGGCTTGCAGTCGGTGCGCTTGATGAGGTAATTATGCTTTGATTTTCCGAAGAGGCCGTAATTTTCATCTCATTAAGATTGCATTCGCGCGTTCCTATTCCTCAGCCTCACATATGTTACGTTATATGGATGCACACTGTAACATCAAACAGTAATTTTGTAATAACTTTGACATTTATTTATACTCTCTACGTGCTAACACACCGATATACACACCCATATAGTCTTAATTACAACCTAGTAGTATTTCCTAAGGCACATCTGTACCCTCGCCCACCAACACGTATTAACAAAAAGACGACTAATACGACGACCGCAGACAGGTTGATCGCTGGTTCTTATTTATCGATAAGAAATAACGGCAGCGCCCGCACGAGGAGGGGCCATACGCCCTTCTCCCATCCCTCCGGGTGTTCTTGCCATTCCTAAGTTTAATTAGGTTTTCTCCGCTCCGCCGTATATCCCGCCGGATAAACCCAAGGCGAGAGAAAAGGAATGGAAGCGTAGTTGGGGCGGGAAGGGGGCTGCGAATGGGTTTAAATCCCCTATCTTTAGCCATGTCGTTTCTCTTCTTGGTATTAGTCTAGTACTTCCACCTGCAGGAAACTCTTTCATCATCTTTGTCAGGTCATGAAAGATATAAGCGAAAGGAAAATTACTTCAAGTTAATCCATTTCGATGTGATAAGAATGTGAAAGGAATGCTAGTTTTGTGGCACAAGAATTTGCACAGCTGAGTTGCATCCCACTCCCCTCCGCGGTCCCATTCCTCCTCCCATGCACTCCCTTCCCCCGCAAGCCGGAGTTTAATTAAGTGTTCTGTGGGACTGCCCTCTCCTTCCTCCCCCAACACGAAAGAGAGAAAGTAATGAAATAAGCTATGCCTGAATTTTCAATTTACACTTAAACAAAGCACGAATATTTAATCATTCGTGTCTGTTGGCACAAAGACACACACACACACACACACACACTAACACACACACGCACACACTTATACATACGCACTCAAACACAACCAGATATGATGATAGCAATAATCACTACAAACAGTCAGAGAGAGACGAACCTCCGCCGTTAGTTTTAATCTACCTTCACCTCTCTACCGAAGAACATTTTCTTATTCTACCACTGTAGAGCTGTAAAACTCCCTCATAATTATTACGAGAGCCAGCGTTTAAGAGGGTGTTAAGATGCGTCAAGTTGTTTTCACTCTTTTAATAATTATGAGAAATTTCTACACCTCAACTCGATTTTACGGCTGAAAAAGTCGACCATTCACAACAGTTAGTCGTCCAAAAGTATAACGTGAACTTATGCGAGGAAAGTAGTAAGAGAAAGTTTAAATGAATGTCATAGAGGAAGCTTAGATCAAAAAAAAAAAAAAAAAATCAAGGAAAACTCTTTGCAGATTTAGTAACTTTAAATATGTCACAGAGAAGCAAATAGTAACGCTATCCAAGACAGAACCAAAACAGATGTTGCATAATTGGATTTTACTGTCAATTGCATAACCATAATTGGATGTGAGGTAATTGTGAGCACACTCCCGGCCGTGTTTTTTCGCAGTTATTTCTTCCCCAGTGTAAAATGTGTTCAATGGATTTCTTTTCCATTAACCATGTATCATCTAAACCCTGTAATGTATGTATTTTCCAATACTAATAAATAGGTTTTTGTCCAAGTTATTTCAAGTATAGGTATGACAAGCGAGGCAATATGCTTTTCTCAAAATATTTCGAGACTTATGATAGGAGAAGAAATGGAAGTATTTTCTATCAGTTAATTCTAAACGGAGAATTCTATTATCATCTTCGTAGGCCTAAAAAAAAGAAAACTTCGAATTCATTCTCTCCCAAGTCGGTGTTGTATAAATTGCCCTTTTCCCTTATTTGTATACCATAAATGGATGTTAAATTATTTTGTTCATACTCCCTGTCTTGTTTTTCGCCTTTATGTTTACCTTAACATTTAAAAAACATCAAATAGACGGAAAAATCATTGCAAACCTACATAAATGCAACAAACATGATTTTTTTTTATACATCTTTATGGCTTAATAGTGCAGGAATGAATCCATAATTATTGTAGGTGACATAACATGATCCATTTCTTGAAAAAAAAAAAAAAAATCAGTTTAATAT
>BOPN01002210.1:42500-45000 GCA_017312705.2 Penaeus japonicus
AACACAAGATATGGCATCACCAACGGTCAAGGTCACACTAGGACGCTAAAACGGTTTAGGAACTAACTAGTAATTACCTCTCCGAACTGTTGCCAGATATATGTATACCATTACCTACTATATATAATTAAACAATTTATAATGCATGGGCACATTATAATTCACGTGCGTGTGTGTGCACGCGTAGACACTGTTATGTATGGGTGCTGTGTGCATACATATGGGCGTATACATACACTTGAAGTATGTGCATAATTGCTTATTTGTATATATATATGCGTCTACGCTGTACATTCACAGACACAATCTATATATAGTAACGAATGTAAGTGCGGGCACGGGAGCGCGCATAAACATGCAAACATGCATTTTTGCGTAGGCCCTGCAAGTACATATAAACAAATGTCCATACTCACATGAGTAGACCGGAATGTTGTGAGATAGATCGGGGGATACTAAGATCTCCTAATAACATGGGGGCCAAATCAAATGTGTTATTGGAGATTAAAGGTAGCCTCCGGACTAAAACTACTCCCCTCACCATGCACAATTAAGGCCGACAGGTGGGGGTATCAGGCCACACCCCTCTTAAATATGATTTCCCAGTCAAGACAATGGCCCTCATTCCCCGGAAGCGAAGGAGCCCCTGGTCACGGCGGCGATCAGGGTCGTTCTGGAGCAGAGGGCGCTAAAAATATCCGGTTAGACCCAGGCCGCCTAAAGATGATGAATTTATGCACATACAATGTAAGGACCCTGAGAATAGAATCTGGTCTTTTGACACTGCTTGAAGAACTTTCATTTATTAAATGGGATATTGTAGGACTTTCTGAAGTTAGGAGACTAGGCGAAGAGCAGAAATTACTAAATGATGGACACTTATTATAGTGGCAAGGTAAACCCTTGAATAGCAAACAAGAATCAGGAGTAGGTTTCTTAGTTCACAAGCGACTCGAAAAGAATGTTAGGGAATTCTACAGTGTGAGCGAAAGAGTAGTTTCTGTATTACTGAAACTAAACAACAGATATAGCCTATAAATTATCCAAGTGTTCGCTCCTACCAGCAGTCATAGTGATGAGGAGATAGGGAGCTTCTATGAAGATGTGCAAGCAGCTACCGATAGAGCAAAAGCCCATTTTACCGTGATTATGGGGGATTTTAATGTCAAAATAGGAATAAGGGAAGATGGAGAAACCTCGAATGGGAAACATGGAATTGGCACCAGAAATGAGAGAGGACAAAGTCTGATAGAATTCGCTGAAGCTCGATCCCTTAAAATTATGAATACATTCTTCGAAAAGAGACCCGGGAGGAAATGGACATGGAAATCACCATCACGGCATTTAAACGAAGTGTAACTATGATATCATAATGAGCGCGACATTATACAAGACGTAACCGTTATCAATAAAGTAAATGTCGGTAGCGACAATAGACTGAGTCAAGTAAAGTTACAGCTATGAAGGGAACGAATTGCGTTCATACAGAAGCCTCTCGTTAATCTAATCAACATTAACAATAGGGCGACGGAATTCATTATCAACATCCGAAACAAATACTCAGCTCTTGAATAAGATCTTGACATAGACCAAATGGACAACCAATTCAGTGAGATATTAACGGAAGCTACACTTGAAATAGGGGGTAAAGACGAAAAAGAAAAGTTCAGTAAGCTTTCGGTAGAGACAAAAGAGCTTATGAAACAGCTTAGGTACAGGAAAATAACATCAATCAGAGACAAGATAGAATCAGCAGAGCTGACTAAGACGATAAACAAGAAAAAGAAAGAGGATGTACGCAAATTTAACATACGAAAAATAAACGAAGCTCTGCTTGCCGGCACCAGCCTTAAGGCAACAAAGAAAAGGCTCGGAATAGGAAGAAACCAAATGTATGCAGTAAAGAAACCCAACGGAGAGGTGACATACAATAAAAATGAAATTATCAAAGTAACAGAAGACTTCTATCGCGACTTATACCACTCAAACGATCAACTAGACGTTCCAAACATCACGGCAGAGGAAGTAAATAGGGAACTAAAAAGCATGAAAAGAAGAAAAACACCAGGAGAAGACGGCATTAGTGCAGATCTTATTCAAGATGCAGGAGAGATTGCGGCAGTAAAACTGGGCAGTCTTTATAACAGATGACTAAGCATCGGTAAAACTCCGAAGGCCTGGAAAAACGCAATAATAATTTAAATACACTAAAAGGGAGACACAAAAGACTTAATGAATTACCGACCTATAAACCTTCTTTCAGTAATCTATAAACTGTTCACAAAAAACATCACAGCCCGTATCACCGATACATTAGATTCAAAACAACCCAAGGAACAGGCAGGGTTCCTCAGCGGATTCTCAACTACAGACCAGATCCACACACTAGCTCAAATAAGAGAGAAAACAAACGAATATAGGATACCCCTGTGTATGGCATTTGTAGATTATGAAAAGGCATTCGATTCGGTACAGATATCTGCAGTACTAGATGCAATTC
>BOPN01002210.1:83342-85842 GCA_017312705.2 Penaeus japonicus
AGCGATTTAAATAGGGAAAGTCTGAAGATTGGCCTTAAAATGAACATGAAAAAGACTAAAGCCATGTTCGACAGTCGAACCCCAGTTAAGCAAATACAAATACAGGGAGAGTACTAGCAGTGAATCTATATGTATACCTAGGCAACTCATCCAGTCGAGTACATCCTGCGAAGCCGAGATAAAACAGCGAATCAGGCTAGGTTGGAGTGCCTTCGGTACACATAGCAATATATTACGAAGTCGTCTGCAACTATGTCTAAAGAGAAAGATTTTTGTCCAATGTGTCCTCCCCGTCATGACATATGGATCAGAGACATGGACTACGACCAAGGCACTCGAGAGGAAATTAGTATGCGCCCAACGAGGAATGGAAAGGCTTATGCTAGGAGTTAGCTTAAGAGACAAGAAAGGGCCATATGGATAAGGCAACAAACAAAAGTAGAGGATATACTCAAGAGCATCAAGAAGAAAAAGTGGCAGTGGGCTGGACACATATACCGGAGACAGGAAAACAGGTAGACAAAGAAAACAATAGAATGGGTAATACACAACACAAAAAAAAACAAGGCAAGACCAATAACTAGATGGCGGATGAAATAGCGAAATTCGCAGGAGTAAACTGGAATCAGAGGACACAAGACCGGAATGACTGAAAAAGATTGAGAGAGGCCTACGTCCTGCAGTGGATTGATTTCGGTTGATGATGATGATGATATATATGTGTGTGTATATATATATATATATATATATATATATATATATATATATATATATATATATATATATTTATATATATATATACATATATATTTATATATGTATATATACTTATATATATGTATATATATACATATATATATATATATATATACGTGTGTGTGTAAATGTATATGCTTATATATATACATAGATACGTATATATATATATATATATATATATATATATATATATATATATATATATATATATATATATAATGAAAGCAGTAGAATTTCTAACTGGGAAGCGGAGATTAATACGAATTCAAGATCATGTTGCCAGAAGAAACATGTTTCTTCTGGCAACACTGATCTTGAGATTCATTATTAACCTCCACTTCCCAGTTGGAAGTTCTACTGCTTACATTATCACAAAAAGGTATGGTGATCATGTGTTAAAGTTTATGAAATTATCAAAAATGTTCTTTTAAAGTAGAAAAAGTACAATATGACATAACATTTCTGAAAGAATGTTTAAAAAATAAGCTTATCCCAAAATTTTTGAGATTTAGATTATGGAAACAAAATAATAATAATAACAGAGCATGTAAGACCTTCCAGCACAAACTCTGGATATCGAAATTAAGTCAAAATCAAGGAATTTTAATAAACATAAAATGTAAATTATTGGACTTTGGAACTGAATTGAACAATCCATTTTGTTTTAGATTTCAACCAATTATGCTGTACGGAAAGTCGCAACTTAGTTTCTCTAAAGAAATGTCTAGAGAACCCATGAAAAGAAATTATTTTACTTAGGCTTAAACAAACCTCATGAGTTTCTCGACCCCAACAAAGTTGTTTTTAACCACTCTGATGTCAATTTGTCTCATAACTTGAAATGTCTACTAGCTAAAGGCCTGAAATTTGGTATTCCCTCGAAAAATTAACTTCTCTCATTTCTTTTTGTCTTTTGAGAAATTGCTTCGTTCTCTAAATTTTCATAAGCCTGTTAATATTTTTCCTGAAACTAGAAATCATGTAAAATCAGTCATAAAAACCTTGCATTCTCTTTATATTATTCCTTCCAAAAGGAAAAAATTGATGACGGCATAAAAGATTCAGACCTTCGGCTTCTAAAGGAATTAGCGGAAAATGATGACGTCATTATCTCAAAACCAGACAAGGGGCAGGGTGTTGTGTTATTGAATAAAGTAGATTATATTAAGGAAATTGAAGATATTCTGAATGATAAAACTAAGTTTAGTAAAGTAGAAACAAATGTGAATCTTTGATTATTAAAAATGAAGATAGACTAAATTCCTTACTTAGAAAACTTAAGAAAGAACACATCATTGATGACTCAACGTACTCCTCCCTTTTCACCTCAGGCTCTAGACCTGGTATTTTATATGGATTGCCCAAGATTCACAAAGCTAACGTCCCTTTGAGGCCTATCCTCTCTGCCATTGGAACTATTAATTATAATGTATCAAAATTTTTCATTCCTATTCTTAAAAGTCTCACTATTAATAGTTACACCATACAGAATACTTTCACTTTTTTGAATGATTTGATGAAAATTAATAATGCTGATGAATTTATCTTAGCGAGTTTTGACGTCACAAACCTTTTCACTAATGTCCCACTAGAAGAAACTTTGTCAATTATTATGGACACTCTTTTTAAAGATAAAATTGAAATCCAAGGATTAGATAAATCAAATTTTAAGAAACTTCTTGACATAGCTACTAAAGACATCTTGTTTTATTTTAACAATAAATTGTATAAACAAATTGAA
>BOPN01002210.1:120842-123342 GCA_017312705.2 Penaeus japonicus
GATTAAAACTTTATCCCTGGAGGTAAGTCGTAGGATTGGGGTGCTGCAAAGGGCTCGTTTGTGGACAAGGAATGCAGCCTCTTGTTCTTCTCCACAAAGGAAATTGGTTCCTTTTTCATATCTTATTAGATTATAAAGAGACTGGCAGGTCTGAGCAAAGTTAGGTCGTATCTTGCTTGACAGAGGTGGGTCGCGGTGCGCTAGATCTGGGGAGAGCAATTTCGCATTTGAGAAAAGTCAAAAGGGATGAACTGATGGGCGTCTAGAATGCAATGACCTTGCGGATTTCGTGATGCAGAAGGATTTGAAAAAGGAATCAAGCATCGTGAAGAATAGTGAAGACGAGATGCGTGAGAAAGCACTTGATCTGACAAGTTCTGCATTAGTAGTCTGGACACACAATTATCTCCAGATCTCATGTGAACAACAATAAAAGTTGCTGCATCATAGAAGTTCTATGATACCAGCTCGCTCGATATTCTTAATGTCCTTTATCACGACATGTCTGTACCAAAGAGGTATAGGTAAGGCTTAAGTAGACTTATTTTGTAATGGTCGGCTTAATCATCTCTGGGTTGTTCTGCGAATATGAATCAATACTGAATTATGCTCTTCATTTTTAGCTTTCTCTCTTCATCAAGGTGTGGGTTCACTGCCACATACTATACCAATTTTGTAGCCTTTGCTTGAGGCATAATGGGCTGACACATGCTAAGAACTTCATGGGTGAAATTGTGGTACGAGTATAGGATAATAACCTTTGAGCGGTAATACTTTTTCAGCATTTGATGTTGAACTGTTTCTGCTCATGTCCCGCTTGAATGATGTACTTGACATCAGAAGTCCTTATGATCACCTTGTATGACCCGTTTCACTTAGCAGTGGCTTAGTTAGAGTCGGCTGTCAAGAGTATGAGGCATTGTTTTCGTCTTGTAGCACACGTTGCCGAGCCCTTCGACCACTGTACATCTTATAAGTAAGTTCGACTTTGTTATTTTGTCAGTTCGCTAATGGCCGACAGAGGTTCCTTGAAGTCCATCATCTAATGGTAGGTATGGTTGTCATTTCAGACTACTTGTGTGTGTATACTTATAAAAGCACTCGCTATTCTCCCAAAGACAAGTTAGAATGGAGAAAAGCCAAGGGAACATTATGGTGTCTCCCTGTAAATGACCAGCAGTTGCGCCAGATACCATGGTCAATCTTTTGGTAGTTCTGCTGCAATCTTCTTTAGTATGTGTTTCGTCTTTAGCAACAGTGATTGTTTCCATGTCACGGAAAGGAACAGTTTTTGGCTAGCAGGTAGCAAATTATATGGTAATGAGAATATACTGCGACTTGTTCTTGGCACTTGGCGGTATCGGTCCTTGCGATATTGAATGACTCTGCTGAATGGCTGTGAGATAAGAGGTAGAGGTTGAAGTGCAGCAACAGCAGTACGCGTCCTGTCGTTTCGTAACACTCATTCCATTGATTAACACTTTAATAGACATTCTAGAAAACGTAGTGCTCTATATGTGTTAACCTTCTTCTTTTAATATACTAGTGAATGACCGAGTTTTATGTGGTGGCAATAGGGTTGTCACACCCAAAACTGTATCCTCGTGTCACCACTGGGGATAGTCATTTGGCGATAGAATCGGTCATTTTGAGGTGGCAAGACCCTTTACATTGGGCAGTTGTCACCCTTTGGCAACTGGTGTTATCTAAGACAAAGTCATGAGTGAGGTGATCCATAACTTCTGCAGTCACCACACCTGTAAAATAAGGACTTCGGCATAACATACTGTTTCCTTATAGTTTAAGTGTGTGCCATTTATTATTGTAATATTTTAATGTCTGCAAGTACGATATTGTTCAGATACATCCCTACATTCCACCAAGCA
Source organism: Penaeus japonicus (assembly GCA_017312705.2). Lineage (NCBI taxonomy): Eukaryota > Metazoa > Arthropoda > Malacostraca > Decapoda > Penaeidae > Penaeus > Penaeus japonicus. The sequence continues at coordinate 122,729 of BOPN01002210.1, forward strand.
GCCAGTAGACCCAAAGTCTCGCATGACACTGGTTGATTGACCTTGGGTGACACCATCGATAATAAGCAGGAGTCTCACTCGTGTAGATATCGAGGACAGCGCTGATGCAGGTGCCGTTGTGGTGGACCTCGCAGGTGACGTCGCACAAATGATCAATACGCGAGTTTTCGATATGAAATCAGTTATTTCGTATTTGAATGTAAACAGCATATCGCATCCATCGAAGTAATTACGAATTTTAAAAATAACATCCATCGTCGATAAATATATCAGAATATAATGCCAAATTTCAAAATTGTCTATGTATCATCAGTGTCATTTTCCAAATGGCTGCAAGTGATATATACAAATAGTATAACGGCGATTAATCAGTGTCATAAATTGTAGTATTGTCAGAAAGAAGTCCTTTAGTATTTCGGCGTATAAAACGATGTTCAGGATATTATCTAGTATTCAATATCGAATAATATGCCAAAAAGGACTGTGGCTGCTGTTCAGGTATGCTCCTTCGGGTGATATTATTGCACAGAAGGCAATGTGGCATATGCCATCCAGACCCCACAACCATGTATAGGTGCTTGTGTTTATAATGAAAATGTGATTGTTAGTAGATT
>BOPN01002210.1:163342-165842 GCA_017312705.2 Penaeus japonicus
TAACATACATCTCTTTAGTTGCAAAAGGAAGAGCTATAGCCTGTAAAATATCAAGAAAATCAAACAAACGATTTACAATCATTAACATTTCATTCAAATCAGGCAAAAGACGATCGGCTTATTCTAAAGTATATATGTATTTTCTTGATATGCAATAAATGTAACGCATGAGAGGTCGCAGTTGATTGATGCTACTGAAATTTTGATTATATGAACTTTTATCATATTTACTATAAACAATATATAAAAACACAATTTACATTCATATACATACTTGACATCAGCACCTTATTACACTTTTCATAATTAGTGAAAGTTTTATGGCAAATACTGTAATCACTAAGTTTGCAGGTTGTGTTGTGAAGTATCCACGAATCCATGTTCAAAACCGTGTTGTTAGCAAACAGAATAAACCTATTTGTTATGCTGGTTTGTCTAATGAAGGCGGAGATTGTCCATTCGCTGCCCTTACTGGTTCAACCAAAGTCACGCCCTATTACACGTGTGCGTATATGTGTATTTGTATGTACGTATGTGTGTGTTTCCATGTTTCCATGCTAAGGAGTAATATATCCTTGACTTAGCATAATAAAAAAAAAAACTTTTGTTGACAGGATTACATAGATAGGCTAATTTCGCTAAGTTTGGCTAATGTTAATGAAATAGGCCAATAAATCTTCAGAATATTTGCCAATATAAAGATATGAAAAACGATAGAGTTGGGCAATTTGAAACCTACCTGCCAACCTCCACTTCGTATGAACGTTCAAACAGGTAATTTTCCCTGCACACCTGTCACCCTATCTCTGTAAAATGTTCAACTGATGTGAGGAAATGCTTCATGTTGCGAGTGTGGGATTGAATATGTATAATTGTGAGTGTATGCATACTGCGCTTCGACCTGCAAGGTGTGTGGTTTGCTACACGTTTGCCTCTGCCCATGCATTGAATTCTCTCATTCATGACTTTGGATAGAGATATTATAAATATGTTTCAAGGAGTGTGTGTGTGTGTGTGTGTGTGTGTGTGTGTGTGTGTGTGTGTGTGTGTGTGTGTGTGTGTGCGCGCACACACACACACACACACACACACACACATATATATATATAACACATATATAACACACATATATATAACAAATTCAACCCTTTATGTGAACCCCCTGAACCCCCCTCCCCCACCTTTCACCCTCATCCCCCTATCACCCTTTTCTGCTTTTTCCTTGAACCCTTTGTCTCTCGTTTTTGTTGTTTTTCTTTTTTTCTCCAATTTCCACCTTTATGTCTTAAGTTTTAACCCCCCTCCCTCCCCTCGCCTGTGTGTATATATATATATACATATATATACATATACATGTATATACTGTATATACATATATATATATATATATATATATATATATATATATATATATATATATATATATATATATATATATATATATATATATACTGCTACAAGTGACTGTTTCCACTTATTTTCACTAACCAGGTATGGAACCGATTTGTGTCAGTGCTGTGATTATAAAGAGGCCATATATATATATATATTCCTTTTTTCTAAACTTTCACACATGAACTGAAACCATACTCACTTTTATATCCGGGACTGACTTCTGGCTGCCAAGGTAAGACGTCTGAAAACAACAGGTTGCCAAGCCAAGAGATAGATGTACTTTGTTGTCTTTGGGCGTCTTCTGTTCCGTCGGGGTCAGTCTGACTCCATCTGACTCCTTCGGGTTTCTTCCGAGTATCGTCGGGTTTCACTGGGCTCCATTTGACTCCCTCGGGTTCGTTCGGGCTGGCTCACGGAGACTCAGGTAAGGAAGAGCGGCCTCGATGGTGAATTAAGAGAGCGGCTGCCAGACACGAGCTTTTGTGCTTTCTGTTTCACTGGAAAAATCGGAAGCGGAATAGGGAAGGAAAGACGTGAGAGTTACGAGAGGATTTAGGAGCAGATCAGGTCAGCTTCAAAATGTTGCGGACACAAATGAGACTGGAGACTTTTTGGTTTAATTTTCATTACACGTATTGAAGTTTTGTATTAGTGGACTCATGTATTGCACTTTATTGTATCTATCTTCGTGATATTTATTAGGGCAATTATGTATATGTGAATTGCATTTTCTTGCAAATGTGGTGCGTTTGCATTTGGATATTCACTTAAGGACAGCTTGAATGAGTAAGGTATCGGACGTTCGCTCATGAATATGTTGATTAAGCGACACGTGGTTTGATGAAACGTTATCTGATATTGTGTAGCTGTTGCTATGATTCATTCGCATCAATATATTTTGCCTGAGTTGTTTTCCATTACTGACTTCATTTCTGTGCAATTGGTTTCATGCATTTGCATCCATTGTTTAAGAGTGTACCAGCGAGATAGCTAATTTATCACAGCTGAATTCCGGTCCATCAACATCAAGTACCCATACATAGAGATTCCAATATCATTATTCATCAATTATGTAAACTTAAAGTTTACCATCATTTTACATTTG
>BOPN01002211.1:24177-26677 GCA_017312705.2 Penaeus japonicus
ACATATACATATATACATATATATATACATATATATATACATATATATATACATATACATATATACGTGTCATGAAAAGATGACTGCTCCTAAACATGTAAAAAAATAAAAATAAAAAAATAGAAATAAAATAAAATAAAAACTATACCAATCAGTCGTCAGTCTTTTCTCTCAGTAAAACTGCCATCACCTCAAGGAAAAGTTAATATGTATAAGATCCCAGATATACATCAACTAAAAAAATAATATTATTTTCATACAGCCTGATATACTGCAAGTTGTCGAGCACTGATAGGTTCATTAACGTGGCAGGGACAGCTGGGTTATTCATTAATAAGAATTAAATCCAGAAATTTGTAGTTGGAGAGGAGGCAACGGCAAACGCTGCTAATCAATAATTCATTTTAAAAATATTATTTGAAAACAACATTAACTAGATAAGAAAAAATAGTGTTAACCCAAAGAGACTGAAAATAAAGAAACTAACGAATCACAGTAGGCTACTAGCTTTTTCTGTTAACACCGCACAGCCTCATGTAAGCTACACATGAAGTTTACCAAGCCGAATATCTAAGTTACCCTTCTCTCCTATTTTCTTTGAATCCTTTTCTCCCGTTTTCTACAGCACATAACCAAATACTCATATTTATAACAATTTATCAGTATCCTTCATTCAAAAGTTTGATATCTCCTCGCTCTAAAATATCAAAACTAGTCTAGTCATCACTGATTTTCTTCCAGGTATGATAGAGATATCCCTTGGATTATATTATATGAAATAAATAGAAAACGAAATGGATCTCTGGAATGGGCACGTGTCATGTAGGGCATCGCACCTTGGTCCGGTTCTCCCTCTATTTATCACTCAGACTACAAGGATATCACATTATTTTACATTTTTCTCAACTTTTTTATGACACTGCTATACGTTTACAGACGCAGATAGATTATATTGGAGTATCGCTCACATGTAGCAATACTTCAAGAGTCAATATCCCTCTGAAGAAGGCGTGGGCATCCCGGTCCATGATGCTGCCTGTGACTACGTGTTTTCGCTGTTACAGGCAGCAGTTTCATCATTGTTTATTACATTTATTGTCAGACTTCATTAGATGAGTTCTTGGATTTAATATTAGTATATCTAACAAAGTTCAAGCAGCATTTTTGTCGTTAAATTGTTCAATTGAGACCCGGCTATTTTTTGTGTTTTGTTGTTGTTTTTTCAAAAATGCATATGGCATCATACGTAAATTAAAGTCTAGTACACATTACAGCCTTAAGCCATATGTAATACTCTCATGTCCAGTTTTTAAAGAACTTTTGTTAGAAAAATGCACTTGTAACCGTATTTCTGCAGTTTCTAGATTCATCATTACTTATTCAATTTATTTCCAAACTTTATCAGATGAGCTCTTGGCTTTAAGCTTGTTCATCTAACAAATCTTAAACCGCACTTTTTTTCGAGAATTTGGCCAAGCTGCTCGTGAGCCTTAGCTGTTTTTTTTTTGTTTTGTTTTTTTCAAAATCGTGTATTAGACTACGGCTTGTGACATCATACTCGTATGTAAATAAACTCTATTACGCTTGACAGCTTAAGTATATATATGCTACTCTCATGGCCACTTTTTTAAGAGAAACTTTGTTGAAAAAAATGCTCAAATAAGTAGTACATATAGCTGCAACCCCTCCACACTAACCATAGTAATCACCGTTTGCCGAAGTGTTTGTTGTTCAATCTTTAAAAAATAATAATAATAATAATAAAATAAACAGTCTGTGAAAAAAAAAAATATGAATGAAAAGGCGAGATCATGCAAAGCCGAATATTTCTACGGACTTGCAACGCCATGTTTCGTCGAAAAGGTGTATTACAAACGTAACAAATCATAGCCACGCCCACGCTGATCCCTGGGGTGTGGTAAATGAAAGAATGAAGAACTTTGTGGTTATTTCTTCCAATTGATGGTCAAAAGGATATAGTAATGTTATGACCTTCATGTGGTATGCAATATTACCATACAATGCTATGCCCATGCCCATTGCATGTATCAAAGCTTGCCCACGCCTTTGTAGATAATCAGAGCGGAAAATAAAGCTCTAATTCAAAACTTCAATTCAGAATATTCACTAATATTAACATATCTGATATGCCTGCCCTCATAGCAGGTGCTCCTCCCATTCGAAGTTTAACTAAATACAACTTCATTATATAAACTACCACAATTTGACTAATATCTCTCCCATGATCCGTCTATCATAGATTCTCACCTGCGGTTAAGAAGTGTAGCGTATACCTATAAAGTGTTATATAAATACCCGGACGTGCTTCGTACCCTGGTAAGGCACCGTAGCTAATGACTATAATGCACGCTTAAATCCGGGTCATTGTGAGTGACTTGAATGAAAACCAGAGAGAGAAAAGGAGGGAGGGAGGGAAGGAAGGTGGGAGGGAGAGAGAGAGAGAGAGAGAGAGTAGATATATATATATCTAATGGGCACT
>BOPN01002211.1:34177-36677 GCA_017312705.2 Penaeus japonicus
CCGGTTCTCCCACTGTTTATCACGAAGCTACAAGGATATCACATTATTTTCCATTTTTTTTCAACTTTTTTATGACACTGCTATACGTTTACAGACGCAGATAGATTAGATTGGAGTATCGCTCACATGTAGCAATACTTCAAGAGTCAATATCCCTCTGAAGAAGGCGTGGGCATCCCGGTCCATGATGCTGCCTGTGACTACGTGTTTTTGCTGTTACAGGCAGCAGTTTCATCATTGTTTATTACATTTATTGTCAGACTTCATTAGATGGGTTCTTGGATTTAATATTAGTATATCTAACAAAGTTCAAGCAGCATTTTTGTCGTTAAATTGATCAATTGCGACCCGGCTGTTTTTTGTTTTTTTGTTTTTTTTCTAAAATGTATATGGCATCATACGTAAATTAAAGTCTAGTATGCATTACAGCCTTAAGGTATATATAATACTCTCATGTCTAGTTTTTAAAGAACTTTTGTTAGAAAAATACACTTGTAACCGTGTTTCTGCAGTTTCTAGATTCATCATTACTTATTCAATTTATTTCCAAACTTTATCAGATGAGCTCTTGGCTTTAAGCTTGTTCATCTAACAAAGCTTAAACCGCACTTTAGTCGAGAAATTGGCCAAGCTGCCCGTAAGCCTTAGCTTTTTTTTTCTTTTGTTTTTTTTTTTTTCAAAATCGTGTATTAGACTATGGCTTGTGACATCATACTCGTATTCAAATAAACTCTATTACGCTTGACAGCTTAAGTATATATATGCTACTCTCATGGCCACTTTTTTAAAAGAAACTTTGTTGAAAAAAATGCTCAAATAATTAGTACATATAGCTGCAACCCCTCCACACTAACCATAGTAATCACCGTTTGCCGAAGTGTTTGTTGTTCAATCTTTAAAAAATAATAATAATAATAATAAAATAAATAAATAGATAAAAATATATATATATATATATATATATATATATATATATATATATATATATATATATATATATGTATATATATATATATATATATATATATACATACACACATATATATATATATATACACACACACACACACACACACACACACACACACACACACACACACACACACACACACACACACACACACACACACACACACACATATATATATATATATATATATATATATATATATATATATATATATATATATATATATATATATATATATATATACACTTTTGAACTTTTGAACTGAAGTCATGCATATCTGCGCCTGCCCATGTCCCGCCAGGTGAGTGCAAAACTCATGCTCGTTCCAAACAAGAACTTGTTCGTGACTTGAGTTGCGTTTAGTTGTTTCTCTCCTGAAGTTTGCAAGACCTGAATGATATTGCTGCAGAGATTATCTATGACCTCAAAGGGGCATGCATTCTGGCGCCTGTTGTAAGTAACATCACTTAAAGGAAATAAACATTCTTCAGATTATTTTCCTAATTAAGAGATCGCAAATTCAATCTTACTTAGAGTAAGAGAAGTAGGGAGCAGCGAGGAAAGACCTTGATCGCCAATCGATAATACTAAAGACATGTAGCCAGAACCTTTCCATGCAGATGATTTTTTTCATTGTTTTCAGATTGATCAATAAAACAGTTGCTACATTTCCAATCATTCTGGCGAGTTCCTTGGGATTTGTTCTGTGTGAACTTACACACAGCCAAACCTCCAATGCATTTCAGTCTCTCTTGTTCCATTACCTCTTCTTAACTTTCTTTTATTGGTGATATCCAGACATTAGCACCGAGGAGAAACCCACAACAGACAGATAAATGTCACGCTTCAGGGTCGTACCATTAGAGCCAACTGAAGGGAGAGCTTAAAATTTCCCAAGGATATGATAAATCACAATCATCCCCTGGAGAATTGTATTGATCTCCAGAAGTGCGCACTCACTATCATCCACGATAAATCTTCCTTCTGTGTTTCAGTGCTTGTTGGACACATGCAAATACAAGTTTCAAACTATCCTGAGGTAATGTGCTGATCGGTACAAGTTGAATGCCATATTTCTCACTAATCCTATCATATAATTTCGGTAAAGATCGCGAGGAAATCACAAGTCCTTTAAGCAAACAGTACAAGTCATTGATAGTGTAGTCTTTTCCGTAGATTTTAAGACACCCTTATGGAAATCGAGGTTTGATCCACATGCCACTTCGGATGATTTGGCATCAACGGGGACTTCGAGTTCAGCACGTCAAGCCGTCAAAACATTTGACTCTTATGGCAATTGTTTCAGACAAAAGCTGTGTTGCAAATTAGCCCCTCTTCCGCCTCATTCCCCTCGCCTGCAAGTCTTTCTCAGTTGGGCGATGAACAGATTCGAAGTCTCGCACGCTTCCTTCCATGATTTCTCTAGTGCATTTTCATGATGGACTTTGATCATCATGAACCCAGAATCGAGAAACCAATTTTTACAGCAGACTTTTAGATGTTTTCTCATTATTGTTCAGACCCTCTTGT
>BOPN01002211.1:54177-56677 GCA_017312705.2 Penaeus japonicus
GATAAACAAATGCTAAGGAGAGGTAAATACTATTATTTCTAGGACCTCTGACGTACATTCGCAACCGTAAATCAGCACTAGTTTACGTACCAACTGTGCTGGATGAGAAAATTGTGATAAAGAGGGACAAACTAAAGACCACAAAATAGATCGGGTATCTATCAGAATGCAATAGATTGTGAATAAACAAAATAAAAGATATGAAAAAGAAGTGGATAACGAGGTCATGACTAATGAACTGATTGTGAAATGATTATTAATCAATTTCACAATATAGTTTCCTTACGAAGCACTTGACTATACTCGCCAAACCACTCACGTCTCAACAGGGAATGAATAAAACAGCACGCCCTCCCCAAAGCAATGAAAAAAATAATAGTAATGGCACTAACCCGTTCCCCAAAGAATCAGTTAAATAATAATGGCTTAAAAGGACATCGTAATTTTCCCACGAATCGCCCTTCGTCGCTAATTCCCAAGAAGGGTCTCTAATCCGGCCTGAAGGATCTGAACAAACGGGGGGAAAAATACAAGGTAGGTTCGCTTCGTGGGAATGTTGCTTTGGCTATTGTAGCGGAGAGGAATAAGGCTTTGTCTCTGGGGTGCTGTTGGCGGAAGTGAGTTTGTAACAAGAAACGGAAAATTAAACTCAAGGATACCTGTGATACTCGCGTATGTTCGTATGTGTTTATAGGTTTGTGTATCTTGTGTCTCATATACCTATGTATATATACATATACATACATATATATATATGTACATATATATATATATATATATATATATATATATGTATACATATAAAGAAATATATATATATATAAATACACACACACACACACGTATGTGTGTGTGTGTGTGTGTGTGTGTGTATACATACCAATCAATACCAATCAAAACAAAATCCTAGGAAGTCATAACGAAATATTAAAAAAGAGAGAGGAGGAGATAGACTTATATTTCGGTGTACATTTAAAGAATTTTAAACAGATTTGAATTATAGCGCAAGATGTGAGTCAAAGATCTTGGCGCTTCCGTCTGGGAACACGAACACGTGGTCCTCGCCGATATGGAGATTCGAGTATGCTTCATGTATTGATCTTCCTTTGTTTTTGTATGCTGCTATTTTGTACGAAATATCCGTTCTTATGCTGCAATCATTTTCTATTGAATAATAACGGTTTCCACACTTGAAGATTTGAAGATATCTTGCGTGTAGCTGTTTTTCACAGTAATCCCATACTTTTTGTTGCACCCTTTTGACAACCTCTGGATGCATGAAATACCTATGTTGGTTCTTATCCCGTGAAGTGTCATGTTACTACAGATAGCACCACCATCATGTTTATTCATAAGATTGATCATATCGTGCCGGAATCGAATAATATTGAAACAACAATTCTACTTGAGCGATACTTTTGTTTTTGCTTCTCTGTGCGCGTACATGTGTGTGATTTTCTTTCTTTCTTTCTTTCTTTTCACATTAAATAGATGGCATTACACTACGAAAAAGAAGGGGGAAAACTACAGGGTAATATATCTTCCCAGGATGCACGCCAGGAGGAGACATCAGTGTGTCATAGCGTGGAGTTCGATCGGGCGCGGCCACTATCACAAGGGTCATTACCCTATGATTACCTTTCTTTACTGAACCATTCACTTTATACCAAACCCGGGAGGGAGGGAGGGAGGAAAATGGGGACAAGGAAGGGAGGAATTGGGAAGCAGAAGAAGGTTGGGTATATTTAGGAGGAGATAAGGAGAGACAGAAATGATAGGAAAGAAGAGGGGGTGAGGAAAGATAGAGGTGATAGGAAGGGCGAGAGAGGCAAAGAAGGAAGACGGGGAATTGGGAAAAAAGTAGGGAAAGAGGAGAAAGATTGCGGAGAAACTAGGGAAGAGAGAGAGGAGGAGAGAGAATGTTCAAAACAAGCAGAGATGGAAAAGGGAGACTGATGCAGAATGTGACGATTTTTCACACAACGGAGAAACGAGATGAAAGAGAGGAGAGGCTCAGAAGGGAAGGAAAATGAAGGGAGTGCAAGGGAGCGGAGGACCAAGGGGAGCATCATATATGGAAAGAAGAAAAGTTGGGATTGAAAGAGTGGGAGAGAAGGAGAGAGAGGGAGAGGGAGGAAGGAGAGAGAGAGAGAGAGAGAGAGAGAGAGAGAGAGAGAGAGAGAGAGAGACTAGCAGAGAGAGAAAAACAAAGAGAGAGAGGTAGAGACAGACAGACAGAAAGAGAAAGGGAAAAAGGTAGAGGACGATACACAAAGAGAGAAAGAGCGAGCAAGAGAGAGAGACAGAGACAGAAAGAGAGACACAAAGAGAGTGGGGGGGAGGGGGGGAGGGAGGGGAGGGATAGAGAGAAACTGAGACACAAAAAGAGCGAGGAAAGGGGAGGAACCGAATACGGGGCAAAGGAAACATGAACGATAAAACTGTAAAGGGGAAAGGTAAAGAATATAGCCACAAAAAACATTCCTGTTTACATGTCATA
>BOPN01002211.1:66677-69177 GCA_017312705.2 Penaeus japonicus
TACACTAAATCATCTACAACATTTACTCAAAATATTTTAAATACCATTTTTTATGCTTTAGGGTCCTCAACTTTTGTACAATTTATTTATCTTTACACTGCAACTTTTAGGGCCTCAACATTTCTACAAAAACATTACCCAAGTATTAAGGTTTGAAAATATATCAAGGTGTGGTATTAACAAAACCAAAAGATGTTCTTCACCATAATTATAAACTATAATTATTAAAACGACTAAACAGATATGAATTCAAGATATTACCTGCAAATCTTCACGCCAAAGTTCCTGTTGATCTGGACGAATGTGAACTGCTTTTGAAAATGTTTTCACTGCCATAGCAACATCTCCCAGCCCTAACTGGGCTCTACCAAGAGTTTGCAGTCCAACCCACCAGTTTGGATATAGCTGTACTGCTGCCTCTGCAGATCTGAGTGCAGGGAACACTTCTCCAACCTTAGAGGAAGGAAAATGGAAATGTGAAAATCATATTTGTTGATTATTATGATGAAAAGTACTGTTAAATTAGCAAGTCTCAACTCCTCTGTCACTGAAGAAGAATAAAGATTCATCTATCTACTGAAAAAAAAAAATGCCAAACAACAGTTTGATGATGAGATGCTGTGTCTTTATGATCGAATACAACATTGGTAGTGCTGACTTTGTGAAAAAATAATAATAATTACAATCTAAAAAAAAAAAATTGTACTACAAAAAGTATACATTTTCATTAACCTCAAAATAAAAATGATGAATATGACTTAGGAAGGTCAAATAAAAGTTTGGAATAATCAGTAATCTCAATTATACAAACACAAAGAATCATTGAAAAATAACCAAGCCTTACCTGCATGTATGCCTGGGCTAACATTTCATGAAGCGCGTAGTCATCTGGAGTAAGGGCAAGAGCAGCATTCCATCTCCCAATGGCTGCCCACCAGCGCTCTGACTCTGCCAGCATTACTCCCTCATTGCTTAGACGCCGTGCTTTTGCCTTTGCATCTTCAAGTTGCAAAACCTGTGAGAAACTACATTGTTTCAGATTCTGTTTGTGAATGGTTATATCCTGATATATCCTGGTGTCACATATCCTCTTACACCATAGTTGTATAAGTGTTAGGGGCTGTGTACAGATTTAATTGGTGATGATGTGCACCTTCCTTGGAGGTGTGAAACACAGGTCTACTATTATTCTAATTATTCAGTCCCTTAGTTGCTTCATCTGTCATCTCTTTGTATCTCTATTATATATGTTCTCTGGAAGGAAGTTAAACACTTTCAACTTTCAAAAGTCTGATAGCATGACATCTATAAGAAACCCCTGTTCACTTGGCCACTGACACTGAATGTCTTAAGTTTTCAAATAATAAGAATGTACTGTTTCTCCATATACTTGAAAGAAAGTCAACATGATTGTCAGTTTTCTATGTTCACACATGAACTAGAAATTCTTATATCAATTCCATCTCAAAATGTCTTGGCTCTTGATAAGATGTTAATTCCTACCTTTGGCTTTTTTGTTGCTGTTAACCAGTCGACATCAGGATCATTCATATCCGTGTCAACTTCCACATTATCCTGAGAAAACAGTGCTGGCCTTGGCTTGGTTAAGCCAGCCTTTCTTTTCCATCCAAATGACTGCATCTAAAACAAAAAATATCCTCAAATTATTGTCTTGCTTATCTGAAGTGTTATAATTCATCACTTATCCTGATAGTTTTCTTATATCTGCAAAATATAAATAGTTATGAAAATAAAGTTTTTACAGTGAGTGGATACAATGATTAGTAAATTATTAAAAGTAATCATAAATTTATTCATAAAAGATCTAATCTTATCTTTATTTTATGAAGAAAATATGAGTTTAATAAATAAGATTACCTGGACTAGTTCCTTGCAGCAAGTATGCTATAAATTCAATTAATAGTAATTTATCAAAAAAGAAACAAGAATAAATGAACATACTATATTTTCAAATACATATTACAATGAATGATGAGGTAAACTTTCTTACTGAAGTCACAAAATCCAATGATCATTTATTAAGCATTGTGGTGCAATTAACACTGTTATCCATCACTTCTGAGTAATAATCATGGTTGGAATAGCTTAGTCAGAGAACATATGCAAAACACAAACTTTCCAGGTCAAATTTTACATTACAAAGTTATCAGGCACCTGCAAATAAAATTTAATCTTGTCTTCAATATACACTGACTGAATCATAAGGAATGGGACTAGCTACATTCTACCTACAAATAAAGAGGAAAATAGAAATGAGGGTCCCATTCAGAATTTAATTTTTTGCATCCTTTATTTCCCATAGTTAAAAGCCCTAACACAAACACACATTATTTCCTTAATACACTTCATATCTTCCCAGTTGGAGAACCAACATTGCCCCTAACAGATGATGAACAACTCAGAGCATATCACAAATTGTCACATTTTGGCATAAGTTGTTCAATGAACCAATGACGACAGAATGACCAGGCCTACTTTG
>BOPN01002211.1:86677-99177 GCA_017312705.2 Penaeus japonicus
CACTGATGAGGGTGCCTTCCAGATGAATTCACAATCTCATGTGATAATGATTTAAAGGATAACAGTTGATATTTTAATTGCTTTCTAAATGCACATTGGATATTTATTGACTGTTTTTCTTCAGGCATGCACAGAAATGGTGATGCCATTTTGCTATGATGGAGTCAGTGACTTTTTTGAGCCAGCAGCTTGGAACTTTGAGGAATATGCAGAAGACTGCTATCAAAAATGGGGAGTATACCCTCGTCCACTGATGGCACCAAAAATATACGGGGGGAAGGAATTATCAGCAGCAAGCAACATTGTTTTCAGGTAAAGTTGCACATCCAAGTAAAAGTGTAATGAATGAATATTAATTTGGCGACATCCGTTAGTTTGGTAACTTGATATTAATTACCATTTAATTTTAATTCCCAGCAATGGTAACTTGGACCCATGGTCAACTGGAGGAGTCTTATGGAATGTGAGTGAGTCAGTGGTCTCTGTGATTATCCCAGAAGGTGCACACCATCTCGACCTGAGAGGCTCTAATCCCAACGACCCTCAGTCTGTTATTGATGCACGAAGAATTGAAAAGGACTTTATCAGGACATGGATAAATGAGTATAGGAATGATCACAATATCATCAGTGTTGACATTAATAGTACCAATACTTCTCAAGTGGCAGAGCCTAATTTATAAATCTCTTTAGCATAACAGAACAATGATATCTTCACTCATGATGTTACTTTGTCACATTGATGTTGTAGGGATTTTATATTTTTTTAGTTAAGTTGGTTTGTTTGTAAAACTTTGATATGATGCCATTTCCAAGGTTGTAAAAGATTTGGTTGTATTATTTGTAGATTCTTGAATATTCAGCAGAGATAAATTATTTTAAAATTACACTTTTCAATTACACTTTTCAAGATTCCCAAGGTTATCTTGTTTCATTTTCAAAGCAACAGGTTAGCCATGGGTCAACTACAAGTTATTGGTGTCATTCTGCAAAATGAGAGACATTGTGCTGTTGTTATTTTGTTAGTACATTACATACGTACTTGTTTCCCTTTGTTAAAATAAAGTGACTTGATAAAATCTAAACTACAGTATTTAGTCCCCAAATTAGACGACTGTAAGCTGATACCCAGCTAACATGGGGACGTCAGCTCGAAGTCTACCAGTGGTCAGCATCTTCGGATTTTATTGGGGTTGCCAGGTGACGTTGGACTGCCAAACTTCAATTTAGGATAGAAAATTTCTTAAAATACCATCCGTTTTACTCTTGTTAACGATAATATGGTTCAATTAAGCCTTTCCGAACATCAAAATCTTCATTCACCCTGAGCTAGGTCAGGAAATGGTCAACATTTGATTCTCCCCAACCATGGGAGGAGCTTGCAAGACAGGTGGCACAACACCATACTATCTTCATGTCCTGCACATCTAAAACTGTGTTAGCTGCAAATATTTTTCAAACATCTGGAGCTACTCTACTATCAACATCTGGCTAGAAAAGGTAGTGCAACTAACCTTACCTGTCACACACAAAAGTGAAGCAAATGGGAGAATAAATTGCTATGGACATATGTTTTTGTTAATTTTTGTCCAACCATCTACAATCAGGATCTTCCTTTCTCTTTAACTCCTGAGATTCAATATTTCTCTTACTTCATTGTGAATCCTTATTCTTCACAGACTAGGTTCTGTTACCATCTGTTGTGCCTGTTGTGCCAGAATCTGTGAAGAGTCAGTTTCCCCAAACTTCATGTATTGTGTACTATTTATTTATTTATTTATTATTATTATTATTATTATTATTTTTTTTTTTTTTAACACATAGATGGCTCCATGTGCACTTAATCAAAACAGGAGTCAATTACTATGCCTACCTGTCCTCACCTGGAAAAAAAAGAGTTTCGTTTCCATTACTGTTGATAGCGCTATTAGGATTGCAATTAGGATTATCACCATGATATTAATATTATATTAAATAATAATAATGATAGCAATAAGAATTTAAACTATTTTCCTGAAAATTTTAGGAATGGATAAAATGTCAGGTCAGATAAGTAGTATTAGTGCTAGTAAAACTATCTGTGGAAAGAAAAAATTAAAACAATTATAGTAATCTGTGCATGTGTCCACACGTTCCCACCATCAATAGGTTAATAAACATGAAGAGCAAATATCCTTTAAATCACATGAGGAACTTATCCCTAATTGCATACATAACGTAAAGGAGTACCGTCAGTTGATGCATAAGTAAAAAGCACAAAACAAGCAGTTATTTGACTTGTCATTCGTTAATATACATAACAAGAACTTCCAAGTATTAGATGCGTGTCATAAGTAAGATGAAATAAAATACATCTGTGGGAGAATCATAACCTGCATGTACTACAGGACTTCTTGCAAATAATCCAAGTTCATGTCACTTAGCAGCTTGCACGAATAAGAGATGAGAAGTCTGATATGAAATAGCTCGCGCCCATAGTCAATAAATACAAATAAGTGAGCATATTTAGAATAATAAATTTGTTAACTAAATGATAGAGAGAGAGAGAGAGAGAGAATGAATCCAATGCAACACAACGCAAAAGGCACCGCAGTCGACACGCAAGTTGTCCGCATTATATATATGGGTCAATAGGCCTCTCTTCTCCCTTTAAGCTACTAATCTAAAGGGTTCGAGTACAATTTGCATACTTATACACACACACACACACACACACACACACACACACACACATATATATATATATATATATATATATATATATATATATATATATATATATATGTATATATATATATATATATATTTATGTATATATATATATATATATATATATATATATATATGTATATATGTATGTATATATATATATATATATATATATATATATATATATATATATATATATATATATATATACAGACAGACACACGCACACGCACACGCACACGCACACGCACACGCACACGCACACGCACACACACACACACAAACACACACATATACATTTATGTGTGTGTGCGTGTGCGTGTGCGTGTGTGTGTGTGTGTCTAAGTGTCTGTGTGTGCGTGTGTCTGTGTCTAAGTGTCTGTGTGTGCGTGCGTGTGTGTGTGTGTGTGTGAGTGTGTGTGTGTGTGTGTATGAGTTTACAGACTCAAATGAAATGAAATGAATATCCTAAACCAGGATATTAATCAAATTATCCGGCTCAAAACTGATAAAATTACCGTGTGTCAGTTATGAACCACACGAACACCATCCGTGTCCCAGGCCCCCGCTCAAATGTGCCGAATCATATCCTTCTTTCAGTCTTTCCCAACACAAGAGTGTATCTCATATGTTAATACCACCCGGTTAACCATAATTTGGTACGGATGCCAAAGATTAAAACATGACTTGAGATTTTACCATGTATATTACATTTTTTTTACACACAAACACACACACACACACACACACACACACACACACACACACACATATATATATGTGTGTGTGTGTGTGTGTGTGTGTGTGTGTGTGTGTGTGTGTGTGTGTGTGTGTGTGTGTGTATACACACTCGCTTTTTGTATGTAAACCGTGAAATCAGTTTCTCAGTATTTATTCATGTATGATTTTTGTTATCATCTTTGCCAATGAGTACTGCTTTAACTTTCATGACTTATTCAAAGATGTTTTCGTGGTATTAAATATAGAGATGTTTATAAGAAGGAACCATATGCTAATGGAAGCGCCACCCTTGTATGTTGTTGCAGTCTCGTTACACACGATGACCTATCTTTAGATTATCTATTTTCTAAAGAATCGCAACACACATGAATCCAATAAGTGAATGAAAGAAAGAGGCAAAATCGTAACATATTCATTATACAGTATCCTGTCGTTTACACACCTCTGTGCTTGCTATGAGTATACCCCCTAAATAGTTTCGTATTTCCAACGAGAAAGAGCAAACATATGCTTTTTCGTAAAAACTGAAATTGCACTGAATGGGTTTTTCTGGTTTACATTAACAAATCCAGTCAGTGTGAGACCCAAGATTTATATATATTTTTAAATCTTGGAGAGACCCTCCTTGGCAAAGAGGAATAACGAAGTTCGAAGCGATAATTGTTATTTCGTAACTATCGTTAACTCGTTTGACCAAGATGATTGTTAACCGTGGTAATAAAAAATAAATCCCTTTCATAGTGATCTGTTTTATTTATTGGTGGGAGGGTAGCCGTCCCAGTGGAAATCTTTAGCATTTCAGAGGAAATTTCCAAGCATTTTGGAGCATTTTGTAGTACTTTAGCTTTAATAGAAAGTAGATTAGGGTTTCATGGTATTATAAGGGGAAAAGGCACACCCACACTCACACATACACACACACAACACACACACGCACACACACACACACACACACACACACACACACACACACACACAGACACACACACACACACACACAAACACACACACACATATATATTCATATATACATATATACATATATTTATATATATATATATATATATATTCATATATATATATATATATATATATATATATATATATATATATATATATATATATATATGAAAATGTACAAGGAACTATAAGCACAGATAAGTGAGAGGGAAAGAAAAAAAAAATGGAAATTTACATACGACAAATAAGACCGGAAAGGGAGGGGGGTTGAGGTGATCATTCTTTTATTTGTTTTATAATACTGGTTAACGTAAAAAAAATAGTTAAAGATATGCAGTTTTCGACAAAATGGGGATCGAACTCTTTTTTTTTAATATGCCTAGAATCATTGCCCACCGCGATAGCCTGGTACCTGCGGCACTTGACCTCCGCCATGATTGACTTGTGGAAGAAAAAGAAACATCCGCAGACTATTGAAATCACTCGTGTTAATGTAATAATTCTGTTTCTCCCACGTGGCGGCGGTCTGTCACTGTGTCAACGCAGCAGCACATCACCTGATAGATAAGAGATGCACACACTTGTGGGAAAAGACAATTTACTCTATTTTATCTATATTTATTCACCCAGATCGGTATCTGAGTGCGGAAAGCGAGCGAGGAGGTGCATAGGTGCCATACCTAAATAGTAAGGTATCGAAAATAATCAGAAAACATGAATAAAGACGAATAGGATTAAGTAATAGGATAAAGTTAAAAGATTCCTGTAGAAAATGGGGAAGAAAAGTGATCGTTTTGTTTTTCGTAGGCACCCGATAATGTGAGAGCCCTCGGCAATACCGTATCTAGGGTGTGGCAAGAAAGGCCTGTGCCTTGGGCGGCAGTCGTGACCTGAGGAAGATATGACTTCCTCAAGTAAAACTCAGTCATAATACCAAAAATACAGCATATATAAAGTATTTTGCTTAAATATCTACCATCATTGATATAAAAATAGTCCTTATTTTCATGTAAAGTAATGGAAGTATTTTCGATGCATAATACGCAAAATGTACATATACTGACCCTTAACGGTGTTAATCCTAGACACGCCCCTGGCCCTAAGTATTGGCCTAGTTTATCCAATGAATACTCCAGCATCGGATGTAACTGGACTATTGAAAATGTTTATGCCTTTTAGTGTTATTAGGTTCACATTGTCTACGTTTTATAAAATATGTTGTGAATGTTGTGGACCTTCACACGATATAGATTCCTTTTTTGTTTTCGTTTATCTGGCTATGAAGGCATCTGCTTAATGTTTTTATATTTGTTGTGTATTTTGCAGTAAATGATTGTGCAGTGTTGTTTGTTTGTGCCCATGATTTTTTTTCTATAAAATATCCAACAAACACCGTTTCCTATTAACAAAGTAGGCAATTGTCTCCGTAGAGTAGCATAGTGTAACGTTTACCAGTAGGGATATAGCAGTCATCTGAATATTCTTGAGTGCCATATCAAAACTTTTTGGATTAGTTTGAGTGCTGAAAATCCAAGTGATACTTCAGTGTTCGAAATTTGCTTTGGTCTTTCTGGTTTTGACAAAGATATGATAGTTCTTTATCTGTGTGCTCTAGCTACATCCGGAGAATGAAGGTTAAGCAGTTGGTGATTCATTCCTTCTTTACTTAGGTGCTTGGTATAAGTCATAGCAAGAACCAAGCTAGTGGACTTTGCCAAGGATATCCTGGAGAACTTCCTAATTTTTATTTATTTATTATTATTTTGTTTTACTATTTCTGCAACACATCTTGGTGGGGCTTCTAAATTAACTAAATCGTTCGTAAGTCTTGAATGACGGATTGAAATTTCAAAGATGGGAAGCCTAAAGCCCAGGGAGTAGTTGATTAATTATTGGTGGTGATTCGAGGGTGAAGTGCAGATACCAGGGTAGTTTAAGTGTAGATCAAGATTGGCTTAAATTAAAAAGGTGATGCGGGTAAATTATGAATTGGTGAGTGTGAATGAGAGTAGATTTACGGAAAATAAAGGTAAATAAGTAGAACTCTCTGCAACTTTGAGTAGTTATATTTGATTATGGAAGTTTTTATGGCAACACCAAGAGATTTCCTATGTATAGAGATTTGCACTCTCCGAGTTCTTTTGGTAAGAAATGTAGGAATCGTGTCCTGTCCTCATATATGTTATGATAGATGGTGAAATTTGGTGTAATCTATGATGAATATGTCGATTTGTTTATATTAGGATATAGTTTTGTGTGTCATTGTGGAATACGTACTTTGTCTGGCGGTGTTTATATTTTGGTACCTGTGGATTCCAAGCAAGGTCGTTCACACAGGGGACTTTTAACCCTTTTCTCGATTTGGGAAGAAGCAGTTTTCTGTATCATGTAGGGTATGGTTATATATACCAATGATGTAAAAGAAAAAGAAAACTACCACGTGAAAATATAGTGTTCCCAACTTCCTTTAATTTAAAAAACCATACGTACCGCGGCACGAGCCTTCCAAGCATGTGTTTCTTCATCTGTAAGGTGTCTTTCTAGTTATATATATATGTATATATGTATGTATATAGATATATATTCATATAATTACAGATACACACACACATATGAATCCATGAATTATTCTCCCAATTCCAGTGTCAATATAGATTAATATAATTTGATTCCTTAAAAATCTGCGGGAAGTCACGCTCGTGTAAACACTTGGTGAATGTTTTGGTTGGTGGATGTAACGCGAAAAATACACCGCTGGATATTGTTTATTTTAAGAGGTAATTCAAGTTTTATTTGACGTGTACCTATGCTTGTAGGATTGTTTTAGCTTTAGGGATTAAGTGTGCGTTGTGTTGATGTTTATTATTTTGTTATCTTTGTGGTAAAAGGGTGATAAAAACACGCCCATATCTCCTTGTGGTTTTTCTACGACTGACGTCATGCATTCACTTTATTATTAGAATAACCACTTACAACTTAGTTAAACAAAATGTTTTATAAGACATTTCATTATTATTATGTTATCACTTCTAGGCAGTATTGTATTAGTAGTTCGGAGAGTCACAGAATTGGCTGTCAGCCTTTAAATGTGATAATGTTAGTGAAACCTTGACTGAAGGTGAGAGGCATGGCAGGTGTGGTTGTCTTTTTGTTAATTTTGGTTGCGTAGCTTTTAATTACCAGATTGTAATGGAACTTTGGGAGATGACAGAAGAATGGTTGTACTTTTACATAGAGAATCATTATTACTGTGGTAAGTCATAATTGAAAGGCATGATTGACTGTATATATGCTTTCACTTCCACTTTTGAGTTAAGGGAAAGATGTAAAATAATGTAAAACTTTTGTGGACACAGATTTGCTAGAGCCATCTGTTTCTATCTGGCAATTTGAAGTCATTATTTCTATTTAGAACTTCTTAAGCATAGACATTTCAGTTATTAGTTTTGTGATGACAATATGGAATCTTTTTATTTAAAAAAGTATCTTGGAAGCCTATTGTCTGTCTTTATAATGTTATTGGAAGTTGCTAAGGCTAAAAGTTTTAGTTTGAATGAGCATATATGTGCTTGTGTTACATGTCCATGTATCCCCATTTTATGCTGCCCTTATGGTTAGAAATAATGTCTTTGCATATTCTGTCAAAATAAAGTTTTGACAGAACATGTAGATAAATAGAAATTTTAGATTACTGACAGTATTTAATCTATTACAATATTAATTCTGCATTTAAAAGATGTGAAAGTTAAAGTTAATTCCTCAATCATTCCAGGTGGGATGATAGCATAGGAAGAAAATGTCGCTGTACGGAGAGAACGTCCGCTCTCCCTTAGAGCAAGTGTGGAGGCAGTTTGTACCTCAAGGGTATGATCAAGCACTGCGTAATGCCTTCTATAATGTTGCTGCGGTCATCTTTGTTGGGGCCGCTGCTGCAGCTGCCTGGTCCGTATATAAAATCTTTGAGGTACGTTTTGAATTTTTATTACTTATAGTTAGTGTGGCACATTTGACCTAAAGTATTAATCGATTTATTGTTTTGGTTAATGGATACCGTTAAATGACATACACTTAGAACCATTCATGAATTTTAGTAATGTTTGATTTTACAACAGAGGATAATTATGTATTGAAAAAAAGTAAAAAGAAAAAAACATTACTGGTCAGAAACCTTCTAGTGACAGTGAAAAAATATGTGTTGTATGGTATTTGATGTCATTTGATTTGAATGGAAGAGTGTCTGGAGTTACATATCCCACCCAATGTGAAATTATATCTATATATCTCCTTCTCATTTTCTAAGCCTCAGAGCCTTGCCCACTTAGGAATTAATAAATTCATAGGACAGGTTATACCAGTTATTGTAAATATTGTCATCAGAAAATTAATTCCTTTTTGTTAAAACAAGAATTGTTTGTTAAAACACAATATTGACTTTTTCATTCTTGTCTTGATAGCCCTTTGTGCAGCCATTGCTATGGGCAGTTTTAATAGGTTCACTACTGCATCCGGCCAAAGATGCACTAACAAGGTGGACTCGAAGCTGGCTTCTAGATGTGAGGGCATCACATAATCTTCTATCTGTGTCAGTGGCACTGCTTCCATTAAGGTTTCTAGACGCTACATCAGAAATTGTTGGCAGGTTCGTACTTTCAGATATATTCCTTTGCATGGAAAGAATCTAAGAATTATACCTCTCCACTGTTACATTTCTATAAAATGAGCATGAAGTTATACCACCACAAATGTAAAAAGTATTCCATGCTAAGTTTGACACTTGGGTAGCAGTTAATACAGAACATATATTCCACAGATTTGTTGTACGGCATGTGCGGAGTGTTGTGACAGTCACAGTAATCCTGCCACTGTTTTACATCATTATACATCACACACCCACATTCATGTCTACTCTTGCCTACACTATTTGTTCGGCTATCATGTCAGTAATCACAGTTATTGTGTCGGTGGTGACATACAATGGATATGCAGTGAGTAGACCTTTTTCTTTTTCTTAATAATATCTTCCTGTACACTAGGTTTTGTAGAAATTGAGTTTGACATTAATTGTAAGAAAGGCTCTTCACTGCCAATGGAAATATAGTTAAGAGGGAAAGCTAGTGTCAAATGCAGATTGTCTCTAAGAAATCATTTATGTTATCGTACATTACTTTATAACAGTTATATATCTAAGACAAAAGAATTTCTAATTGTTATGTTGCTTTTGTTATAGGTTTTAACAGTAATTTTTGGATACCTTGTGGCTGTGGTATTCTTCTGGTCATCAACAACTTGTGATGTCTTGGGCCGCATGAGTCTTGCTGTGTGGGTCATGGCAGCAGCAGGGATGTCTGGTAAAGTGAAGAGGATGTTGCTGTATTTGTATTTAGATGTTTTCATGTGCATTAGAGATTTTTGTATTTTCTTTTGATAGGTGAAAGTGGTGAATGTATTTATGCAACATTGCCCTCATTGAATTTATTAATGTATATATCATTATTTTTATTCTTGTTGTTATTGTAATTTTATTTAAAAAAATATTAATTGATTAATTAATTTATTATTGTAGGTATTATTATCATTATTTTATTTATTTACTTATTTATTTATTTCAGTTGTGGTAGTATTCTAATTGTTTATAGTACTGTCAATGTGAATATTAGTATTATTGCAGATACTGTTGGTAGTGAAAATAATGGAATGATCCTAAAACAAGATTAATTGCTTATTGAAATGTGTTTCCTTTGAATCTTAGGCTTGTGGCCAGCAGGGAGCGTTCCAGTCTTTATAATCCTTTGTCTTCTGCTTGTGGCTGGTTTGGTGACGGAGATCATGGATGTTTTTACTGCTAATAAAGCTGCCAGTAAGTCAGAAGAGTTTGTGAGTTTATATTCAAGGTAACGTGTACCTGTCTCCTTTTTCTTCAGGCCCAGTCATACTGAAATGTTTTGCCAGACATTCTGTACCTTGAAACTATCATTTGTTTTATAATTTTATATATTGTTATATTTGCTGTGTATGTTGATATGTATTTCTTGTATATATGATATTGTCTAATGTTCTAAACCCTATGACAGAAGGTGATGATGCTAGCATTATAGAAGCAGCAGTGTTAGTGTGCCTAGGTAATGCATCTGCAATAGAGAATGCGACTAGTGAAGGACAAGATAAGGTAAGGGAAAAGCAGCTGATTTGGGGTCTTTTTCGTCATATTTTCATGGGGTGAATTATTATGGCTGTTATTTGTTGTAGTAATTAGTAGTTTTCATTTCTTGTTTAACTCTTCTGTTACAGACATTTTTTGTGGGGTCGAATCACTTCAACACAGCATATTTTTGTTGAAAATACAAGCTATTTATTCACTTTAATAACTAATGCATCACACGAAATGCTAATTAGTATCACTCTCCTAGTATATCATAAATAGACTCTGTATATCATACTATAAGTCTAGAAAATGATAGAAAGCACAACATCCTAAGATGCCCAGCCCAGGCCAAACTTCTTAAAATCTAGCCCTCTCAGAAGGGTTAAAAGGCATTTTGATAATTGCATCGTTTATATTACTTTACTATATTGGTTCTAGGGAAGGATTTTCTCTGAATGTTATTGTAAAAGGTACTAAAAGCTGTGGTAAATAATCTCATTAGTTTTGTTTGAAAAGTTGTTAAATGAAATTGGAAGTGAGTTCTTAATTTCTTGCTCGGTATTTAGTACCACTGCAGTTTTAGTTTATTATGGAAAAAGTTTTATGGCTTTTTATTATTTATTTATCTTTTTATTATACTATATTGTATTGCAGGAGAGAAAAGAAGTGGAAGGCCTAGGGACAGGTGGTTCACTTTCACCCGTCACAGAAGAGGATAGTATAGAGGACTTAGGTAACAAGGAATCCCCCTCTCGACTCTCATCGATTCCTGAGGTGACCACCACATCTGCTGCTGAGACTGATGAGGCTGCCACTGATAATGACCTTGATAAAGAAACCCAGCAAGAGTCCACATCAGATCTGGATAATGGTGACCAAACTCAGCTGCCGAAAGAGGACGTCTCCACACCTGTCCTGAAGCCAGAAGAGAAGATGCGCCAGGCAACTGGGGAGAAGCTTCATGCTGTAAGTCACACCCCAGTGTCCCGCAACATGAGGCTTGAATCACAACTGCCCAGTCCCTACCCTAACCAAGAGCACCCAGACCTGGGACCTACTCCTTTGATCAATAAACACCACTCAAAAGTTATCAGTACACCTCCCCGGTCACCTAATCGTCAGCGTACTAACAGTGGAAGTGTAAACAATTCAGTTCCCAGACGGCTGACACCACACTATCTGTCCAGTGCAGAAAGGATGGTGCCAGTCTTTATTACAGGAAGTGGGGGATCAGGTTGGGTAGAAGTTAGAAACAGTGCCCGTTACATCCCAATGCGTCACCTGTCAAGTGTTACTAAAGATTCCCCTTTGGCAGTTTCACAATTGTATAGCCCATATCAGGTAAGGCCTTTGATATAAATAGGTTTCTGGTATTGTGCATCCCAAGTGTAATCTTGCAGTAGATATCACTCCTCAGGATAGCAACATGATTAGTGAGTATTGCTGAACAGTAGCTTGCATGTCATAAAAGTATCATTGTGACCAGGAGTACCTCCACCATAGAATGATTCAAGGTTTGTTGTTTGAAGTTCCCGAAAGTGTTTACACTTACATTTGATGTTTTGGAAATGCTGTAGATTGTGTTAATTTTTAAGGGGAGTGATTGGTTTGTACTTTTTTCCTCAAACATTTATCTGTATTTGTTCCCTGAAGGATCATTTATTTGTACACCCCATCTCTTTCTCTATTTTTTCAATCCCTTTGTTTTTCTACGTCTTTTTTGCTCCCTCTCTCCCTCCCTCTCTCCCTCCCATCTCTGAAATTATGAGCAAATTTGTTCCGTTTTATTACTAGGGCATCATACCAAAAGCTAGTTAATGTCTGTGTTATTAGACCACATATATACTTGTGTATCATTATAGAAAACTTACTGAGCATTCTAAGATGCACCTGCAGCTGCACATCTTACGATGCTACCCATCACAGAACTATTAAGATCTAGACTATCT